>VDFB02280922.1:0-51074 GCA_007258455.2 Sequoia sempervirens | reverse complement strand
CACATCCAAGCTCTTGCGATCAAAATTTTATCACAAGTTTCTTAATTCTTATCGTACTTTCTAAATTTGAATTTTTTTCATTTTCAAAATTCTTTCCAAGTTATGTGATCGGGGTTTTTATTTGTTCTATGCTTTTATTGTTTTTCCTTACTATTTGTTCTATTCTAGGGTTCAATCTTTCACTTTATAGAAGAGAAGTTCATTCATATTGATTGTACCTAATTGGTTATAGTGGAGTTTGGAGAGTATTTAATCATCCAAGTTTTCCCCCTTTTGGGTTTCTCTAGTCCAAATATTTTGTTTTGTTTCTATTTATCTACTTACTTTTGCTTTGCTTTTGGTACTGTATTTTTCTTTTGCATTCAATTGAAAGATGTTTGGAGTAGCTAGAATTAGAAATCCATAATTGGTGAGCTATTTAAGAATATCTACAACAGTTTATGGGTCAGATTTGCATCAAAACAAATTTCTTACTATTAGGTTTACAATTTATCCCGACTAAGACAGGTTGGGGCTTGATGACTTTCTAATAGTGTTCATAATGTCTGTAACTTTATTTTTAGATTTCTTGTGGATAATCTAAATAATGCTAATTTAAGAAATTTATGACTTTTCCTTCTATTTAGAAAGTCAAATTTTCTTGAGGTTTGGGTATTAATAAGGAATTGCATGAAATTAGTTATAGAAAGAAGATCATTATAAAATGTACCTATTGGTCTTCACCTCCATTTGGTTGGACTAAAGTAAAATTTGATTGTGATTTGTTCACTTAAATTTAAACACTAGGATGTTTAAAGTAATGTATTTTTTTGGACAAATCAGGGACTAATATGGCAACTCAAGAACCACCACTTGTGGGTATATTTTCCTATACAGATGAGGAGATCCATAAATTGGATTGTATTCTAGCTGATCCCACCACCACAGGGGTTTACAAGGATACATGTGTGTCAATTCTAAATAGCTTAAAGAAGATTATACAGAAATTTCACACCACAAATGCTTATTCTGCTGACACTATAGCAGCTATTCTTGCCGAGATGCAGCACAAGATTAGTGGTGAGGTTTCTCTTGCAGTTGTTTAGCTGCAAGTCCCAAAAGATACCCTCAAAGAAAAATGTTTTCCATATTACGTTGGTAAATCCAAGGCTAAGGGATATCAGGTGACTCGATGTGTTGATCCTCAGATGGCCCCTTTGATATACCCACGCTTTCTTGCAGCATTTGGTCGTTATCCAAATAACGACCAAATTCCTTTATACTTTGCACAACAGTTGTATGCTGAGGTTCATTTGGGCCTCAACGTCAACTACTTGGACCTACCACAATATTATGGTCAGGGGCATGGTAGGGTTGCTGACAGGGAGGCTTTTCGTCGACCAAATCGACAACCTCAATCTTGTCAAAATTTGGTTGGGGAGAGATTGCCTGCTATCTCCCCAACCCTAGCACCTATTGCAGAGCAAGTTGTCATTTCTTCCCAAAGGGAAGCAATTGACGGTGTTGGTGATATAGCTGCTGCTGCATCTACGATATCTACTGATCGTGTGGGGAGATATTTGATGAGTCATTCTGCACGATCTAGACCATTGGATGATGGTATTGATCCTTATGCTATGGCGGGTGTCCTTTCACCCTCAGACATAGATGGTCTCAAAGGAGAGCAAATGCTTCGGAGTATGGCTCATTGTTTGTCAGATGACCTATTGGAGGCATACGGTTTCATTTCGGCAGAGCTTGGGATCCCGATAAATGAGGTCAGAGGACATGTGAGTAGAGCTCGTTCACATCTAGGATCCAGCCAGGCTACAGGTCCTTCATATCATTCTCATCACTTTGGCAACACTGCACATTTGTTAGATCCACCTACAAATCATTCAGCTGCTGGAGACAAGGGTACACCTACTGGTCCTTCTACGAGTGTTCGACATCATGCATCCAAGGGCTTAGATTTAGTTGAAGATTAGTTGAAAATGGGATCGTCAAGTTTTGTGGATATGCTGGTACATGGAGAAATGTCATCGATGCCATCTCACCTAGTTAGTCCACTACACCCATCAATACTGGAGCTAGCCAAGGAGACCCGTGATACAGCCGAGTTGACAGATAGGGTCATTGCAGTAGATCTTGCACCACCTAATATAGCCGAGTTGACAGATAGGGTCATTGCAGTAGATCCTGCACCACCTGATACAGAGGTATGTATGTGTGTACACACATGCACAATTTAAACTTGTTTAAACTTTAATATTACTTGTTTTACTTAAATGGTAGATAGTCCTAATGTACACATTTATGTTATATATATATTGTAGAGGGAGTTAGCTCATGTTACACTGAGTCTAAGGATGGACCGTGTACGCAGGCATAATTTGGTTGATGTGACTAATGTTAGTGGAAAGGTGAGTTTGAGTTTTTAAATCATGTACCCATGTATATATATAATTTGTACACATGTATATAGATATTTAACATTATTCCAATTTGGCATAATATAATTAGATTGTGTACATGTCTTGTACTATCTCCAGGGCTCGGTGCATCCATTAGAGCATGATTCTCACTCAGAGGGTCGCTCAATTCGGAGTCGGCATGACAACTCTGGTGGAGCCTAAGTTAATTAATAGGTAAACAAGTTGTTGGTACAAAATGCAATGTTTATTTTATGTTTTCACAATAGCTGCTCAAAATTTTGAATGAAACATGTTGGTAATTTATCTTGATTCTAACTCTTTGGCACATTTCTTTTTCTAGGCTCTATGTACGAGGAGTCATTCTTGGGTACAAAAGGTAAATTTGCTAAGATTCTACTTTTATGTGTCTCTTGAGATTGCTTAAGGTATGTTCAAATAGTTTGCAAAATTTTTCTATGATGGCCTAACTTCTTGAATAACTTGTGAAAACTTGAAATGAGTCATGATTACTTGGGATTAATGGCAAGTTTGTTGAGTGTAATGTTACTATGATATGATATGTTCAGATACCAATTTGTAATCACTACTCTTCCTAGTTTATATACATACATATTATATACCATATGCTTTGATACGACTGTGTACAACCTTCATGGT
This sequence comes from Sequoia sempervirens, assembly GCA_007258455.2. Classification (NCBI taxonomy): domain Eukaryota; kingdom Viridiplantae; phylum Streptophyta; class Pinopsida; order Cupressales; family Cupressaceae; genus Sequoia; species Sequoia sempervirens. The sequence goes on along the minus strand of VDFB02280922.1, from coordinate 48,003 downwards.
GCCATTAACTAAAAACTCATGAAATGCTTTACATCACTGACCTTTATGCTTGCATTGTATTATTTTTCCCCTGTGACTGCACTTTGTGGTCATTATCAACTCTTGATGTTCTTCCTCCTCTTCAATTTCACTGTATCCTTTCTTATCACCTTGCTTCACTTTGCAAAGACACAATTTTGGTTTTGTAGACATTAATCCAATGAAAAAAAGGCTTGGATGCTATAGATGTTTCAAGTAAATAGTGTAACATCTTCAACTATCAAGGACCTTGATGAGATCGCAGTCATTAAAGAAGATTATCATTTGGACTGTACATTACATCACAGTCATGAAGAATGTCAAGGTTGACACAAAGACATTACCTTACCTTTTAGCCATTGGCCATTTAAAATGAAAAGAGTTTTCCTCTAAGCATATAATATATATGACTCATTCACCGTCTTTAACAGCCCATGACTGTCCTTATACTCTCATTGTTACCCTCATCAATTATCTTTAGTTTTCCATGCATAAGGATTGACAACACCGAAGTTACATAATAGTTACATAAACAAGATAAGGGTCCAGATCAAATGTTTGATGTAGAGCACTATGCTCCCGATTTCAAGTTTTTTTATTAACTAAAATGTATAACAAGTTTATGTTAACAAGAAAGGAGCAAAAATATACTGGATAATAAAAACATTTTCAAGCCCTATTGCTTTCACTCATAAAACATGAAAAAATCTGATGAATAAGAAAATATACACAGTTCTAATAGCAAACACTTGGCTTTCTGTGTTTCAAGCCTTTGCTTAGGTGTGATCTCCATGCTTGTGTAAATTCAAACTTAAACTACAGCCGTGGATTTGTTACTGTCAGAAAATTAATTTGATGCTATTTTCAAACAGCAATACCAAACAACAAATCAACTAACAAAGACCATCAGTCATGAGGTGGCATCATCTGAAAAACTCTGAGATGGTAATTCTGATGGCCATGTGTAGTTCAGAGAAGAATTCCAACAGCCCTTTCCAAAGGCAACATAGTTTACATCATTTTAACATATTAACATTTTATGTCTTCTCTAAGTCTAGTAGGAGCTTTACCTCGTCTGAAGATTTGCAAGCAGTCAGTTCTCACACGGTACACCTATGTATAGAGGCAAAAAATAGTAAATTAAAACAATATAATAAAAGCAAAAATGTTCCAAGGATAAATATTTGTTAGTTGCTCAACTGGGTTCTAGAGTAAATCTAATTCAGTTCAATTCATTATAAGAGTGTTGTGAGCCCAACTGTAGTTGGCTGCACTGCTACAATCTGCAGGTCTGAAAATAGACCAAAATTGAAGTTGTGAAAATTCTGGAATTGCTTTGACTTAAACCATATGTATGAAACTTAACATAAACTGGAATCAAGCACTGTCAACAAGGAAACTCTTATGGTAAACCATAGTAAATCATCTATTAAGATTGTGAAAAGCCTTGTCAAGAAAACAATAGTAAGGTAGTCATAGGCCAATAATCACAGTCATCATGAGCTCTAGAAGTCAGTCTATAGAAATGTAGATATTGTCTTATAAAGAACAATGTTACAATGGTAAGGGAAAAAATCTAGATGAAGAAAATGACCTTGGTAATCAAGCACATTGTAGCCAATGAAAAATATTGAAGAGGGCAGTCATGTATAGGGTTTTAAGGAGACAAGTTGCTCTCGCCATTGGATAGCTTGATAGAGCTTGGAAGGCAATATGGTGATCTTGAGAGTAATTTAGAAATGAAAAGACTCATAGGAAATATCAAATGCTATGTTTACTTGTGGATTTCTTGCTACCAAAGACCACATAGTGGATTTACAATAGAATAACATGAAAGTCATAGAAAGGTGCAGTTCAAACTCAAAAGATTAGTATGAAAGAAAGTCCACAGTCTAAAAAAGAGTGACAATGCTCAAAAGAGGACAATGGTAGTTAAAAGTGGCATGTTGAATGAAAGTATTGTTGGTTAAAGGTTTAAGTTTACAATACAGGGAACACATATTTCATGTTAATCTACAAATGAGTACATCATTGGCTCACAAAGTGATAGTGAAGAAATCCCTATAAAATGTCAAAAACCTTATCAAAGCTTGTGTAGTTCAACACAAATTTTTGATTATATACTCAATTTTTTATGTTTCATTCATTAACTTGATTTATGCGGGACTGAAGCAGTGAATTTTTCACAGTGACATGGTTTATGAATAGTTAAAATACCATTTGTTCAGATTGAATGCAAACACTTGCAAGCATAGTTATAGTGCAAATAAGGAGTAAGTACACTAAAGTTAAGAAGATAAAAATCAACAAAATGCAATGGATAGTCAACATATGACAGAGGAAAAATGGAAATTTTACAAGGAAAATGATTACTCTTGATGCTATGGTATACACCTTGCAATTGGTGAAAGGTTATAATAGAGGAAGAGATATATCAAAGTGCATATGGGTGAAATGAGATGGAAAAGCATCCTGGGTCATTTTTCTAGCAGCTAGTTGTTAATTAATTTAATGATACCTTGGTGGTTTCTTATGGTAGATTGCTAGTTTTTGTTGTGTGGTCTCACAACGCGCCCCAAGGCTGTAAGACTTGGGGACCTAAGTGAAAAATTTAACTCTTATGGAAGGAGCTAGCAAGTTGAATGGAATTTAATGAATGGAATTTGTCTTTGAGCTTTCCTCTATATCCTTTTGATCTGCCAAGAACCTCTTGAATAGTTGTCATCAATTTGTTCATCATATCAAGTTTTTAGATGATACTGCTTGACAATTTGTTATCTGGTTACCAGGTGTTGATTAGCTTCTTGTGGATAAAATACTGGATCCATTGTATCTTAGCCGAGAAGAGTCTACATTCAAGAACCTCAAAAGAATCTTGGATAATTATGGACCTTAGTCAAGTGCTTGGGTTGGTGAAGCTGGTGGAGCTTATAAGAGTGGACACAATCTGGTCACTAATGCTTGTCTTTAGCTTTTGGTAAGCTTGTCTTTTGTGAAACTTCAATTTGTTTACTCCAGATTTTGTACAAACCATGCACTTTTAGCTTTCACTATTAATTTTATCGACTTGGTGGATTTTGATTCTATTGTTTTGTGTTGTGGATGCAGTGTTTTCTCCTACCGCCAAAAGTGTGGCCACTCAAGCAGAGAGATCAATGTAGGCAAATGTTCTTGGTTAAAAAGCAACCACCTTATACAAACCTAGTGCCCTCCATTCTGTTGCATGGAACATCAACACACAACAGGCTTCAGCGATCCTACCCAATATTCTAGTTCTCTTTCAGACTCTGATCATGTTAATGTGTATATGATGCAAACTGTTGGTTCCTACATTTATCTATGTATGAAAGGAAAAACTGTTGTTCACTAGCCATCTTTTGAAGAAACAACTATCTTTCTTGTTGTTCTTTGAACTTTGTTTAAAGTCATATTTGACATGTAAGAGCTTATGATATGTATGTTACAAAAATCTGACTTATTACTTTGTAATTTTGGCCTTGCCTTGGTATTTTTTGGCTGCCATTTTGTAACCACTTTTTGCTATAAATAAAAAAGCTTCACTGTTTTCAGAATATATATATATATATTTTGAACTTGTTTTGTACCAGTCACTTATGGCTTCATTTCACATGCATAAATGTCCCCACTTAATGTGCATTTTTCCACATGTTTTCATGTTACAAAAATAGTGCAGTACTCTTCTAAGGGCAGAGGTAGAGAATGCTAGAAGAATAAATTTGAACACAAATTGTACTGGCAGTCGACAACTAGTTTTTGAAAACATAACTATTCCAAAGATATCATTTCGATGCAACATAAAATTGAGGAAAGTGATTGATTCAGAGAAACTTGTGCTTCCATTACTTTATTGAATCTAAGATTTCTTCAGGTGACACTTCAGTTAGTGTTTATAGTTCACAGTGCATTTATTTTGGATGACAATACATGGCATAACTCATTTAGCCAATTATTTTAATCCTACAATTCTCTTTGTTGACTAATCTTGACCATCTGTTAATTGTTTTAGTCCTCTCATAGACGGTTGTGGATTAGTCTATCAAGTTCATTTTGTAATGTGGTGCCCCATCCCATCTGATTTTGTCTAATAGATAAGTCACACATCCTGTCACCCAACATTGTATTGAGTCCTAGTTGGTGTTCTAAGTCCATCTCAAACTATGTGACCCCATAATCTATGATTATCAATGGATCTACTAGATACTCTGTATTGTATTACTATACTTATATTACTTCATTTCTTCTTACCAAAAGAACTTGGCAGCTTGATGTGTGCTGCAATTTCCCAGACCCATGTTAAAGATAGTTTGCTTGTTTATCTTGCATCATTTAGAAGTAGCATCATACAAATGGCTTTTGGAACTGCGTCTATCTCCAGTAATTCATCAGCCATAAGGAATAATTGGCATCATTATTGTTATTAAAAGCATCAATTCTATTTGCAATGTAACTTTAATCTATGTGATTGACTGAGACAGACAGAGGCAAATTGAATTTATTTTCTAGATTACTTGCATTGAACTATCGGTCTGCCATCTGAGTCATATTCAAGTCTGTTGGAAGATTGAGCCCCATTTGAATTCTGTCATTATTTTTTCTTAGATTTTGGGCATTGTGGTTGGCGCATTATTTGTTTGTGAAGTCAGTATTACATACACTAGTTCATCTCACTGGTTTTTTATTTGAAGATTGATAAGCCATACTTCAAGACTGTGAATCTACAAATTCCACAGTTAATATTTAGTAAAAATAAAGTGCCAGTACCATATAATGTATGATTCTAACAATTCTAATGAATAGGGCATTTTGTTTACGAGGAACAATAATACATAAGTTGAAACCACAACAAAATGTTTACTTTTGCACATTAAGAATTGATTTTGGTTCATAAATCATAGCTTAGAATAACTCCATATTAGCATATCTAATGAATATCTTGAGCAAACTGCGTGCAAATATCAAGCGTATATATATCAATAATTGACTATGCATAAAATCAAATTTAAAGGACCCAACTCACTAGAGTTAATACAACGTATCGTGCAATCGCCCATACACAGTATCTAGCACTAAATGTATATTCAAAACTTTTATTCTCATGCTACCTAATAGCTCACTTCTTCCAAGAGTATCTCATATAATTCAAGCAAATTGACTCAAGAACTCATTGACAGTGAGGTCTTTTACATCTGGATACAACTCACTGCCTTCCACACCAACAGATCTGATTTCAAAATTAGTTTGATCCCCTTTCACATATATGCTGTGAAAGATACCCAAAAAGATATTCCCTAGAAAAATTGTCTCTGCAATGCCAACAAGTACATAGTTGTTAATTTTACTTTTCATGGTGAATCTCAATATTAAAAAAAAAACAAATCTCTACCATTCAAAACAAATCTGCTTCTGCTTTGGTTTACATGGTACACTAATACCATCAAAAAGTAATAAGAAAATGTTGTTGCCTGGCTTGAAACAACAATCGAACAGCAAGTAAATCCACCTTGATAGGTCTACATAGCAGTTTGGCATAAAGGACATCAAATAATCTTATTTACCAGAATTACAACACCCCTTGCAGCAATTATGAAAATGTTAGCACAAGAGACTGTACCATGGCACACTTTCTCTAGAGCCTCAAAGAGTTTATGTTGGATAGTGCATCCTTCCCTCCAGCCATGTTGGAGGTCTTATCCAGAAGCAGAGAACCATCACATCCCTACAAAAAACAACATAATATACATAGTTATATATCAGCTATGTATAGTTCCATTAATAAGCTTATAATCCCCTCTATAGCTTTGATTTTTCACTTAAACACAGATTATGTTTGCAAGTCACAACCTCATTAAGAAAAACTCCAAATAGAATAAACTTATGAATTTAGGGGTGCCCTAAACAATCATCTAAATAAGCAAATACTCTCTGATAAGTTCAAGCATTTTTACTAAGGCCTAAAGTACATTAAAAAGTATCTCTATCTCACATTAACTGAACAATCATGATATTGTAGGCGTAAAACAAAAGCAACATTTCTGGGTTCTCTTTTCATGGCCATCTCCATCGCAGACCTCGCCACAACTTCTGTCATGGGGCAGCTAGCTCTATAAAATCCTTTGTATAACTCCTACTGCATTTGATGCCTATTTTCATCATCCACAAGAAAGGAAGTTACTATTATACAAAAAATGATCAGTATAGCTATTATACAAAATCTTGAGACCATAATATACTTAATTGAATGAGATTTTAAACTTAAAGTAACATATACATGATAATATATTTGTTTTGTTGACAAATAAGATGGAATGAACTTGAAGAAAAATTCAATTTAATATAGTTTGGAGTCATACAATTTGTGTAAATTGTTCAAGTACACCTATGACACATCATGTTATTCAAACCAATTCAAGTGGTTCAGCTCGCTCTTCAATAACATGTAATATTCTTTGATGTTCATCACTATCTAGTCTCCACTTACGACGTCCACGTGCACGTGGAACTGGATGAAGGGATAGGGCAGTAGCAACTACTAGGTGGCTATATTGATATACTTTGTTCTCAAGTTGATAATCAATAAAATGAATCCCATGCTGAACAATTTTGACTTGTTTCAGATATGTCCCTTGCAGTACAACTGAACCTGTGGGAACCAACATTCAAAAGTAAGACATAACATTTAGAAGGTCAATACGAGTAACAAATTCAAAATATATACATTCAATAGATAAATCTTGCAAGAGCATCTATTTATTTTGTCAAACCTGTGGGGAACGACATTCCATCACTCGTTTCTGATTCTACTAGCTTCCACCTCTCTCTTGTGCAACGCAATAGATAATAACTAACACCTTCTATGTTTCCAGCCTCTGCTATGACTGCAAAAATATCTCCTGCACCAAATTTACATGGAAAATTTGTAAAAAAAGGAGTTCCACTATCATTTAAGTATATATAAATTTACTTAAAATAAGTAGCAAAAAATTATTAAACGATTAAGTTACAAATTTACAAAAGCTCGTACATGTACGATATAAATATATACACATACATACCCTTTTTAATTAGTCCTGAAATATGGTCATAATCAATTGAAATCAAAGGAATGTCTTCAAAGCTTTCATCTTCATCTTCATTGTATGTGTCACTAACATCTAGTGGCACCAAATTCCATCCACTGACATATCCTTGTTGTTGGTTGTTGCATTCATCATAGTTTTCTAAAATGCAGTCATAACAAAAACATGAGTAATCCCTAGTCTGCAATGTCCACGGGAAACTATTTGTACTCATGACAGAATGCAAAGATCTTGTTTTCTCTACCCTCTTGCATCCATGCATTGATCTTCTATCCACACCTACAAAAATTAATTTTGCATTAAAAAATCATAATTTAATATAAATATATTCAAACTAAAATAAATAAACTTGAATGTACATATATATGTATATTTAAAGATTTAAATATAAACAAAAACATACCTGATATCTCCCAAAACACTCTATGTGGAATGGATCGGTTGTTTGTTGAAGATGTGCCAACCTCATTTGATGCAAAGTGTTTCTGACACCATTCAACAACATCATGCGCATCTTTTATACGATCTCCTTCATAATTCAGTTGATACTTTCTTAGAGCACGTTTGATGCAAGCTCCTGCACCATCATGTTCACCCTTTCCGTGTCCACTCTCAAAGAAGCTCCAAACATGTGGTATGTTGTCATTTCGATGATATCTACAAAGTGCATAAAATGGCCTTGAAGATTTAAATTGTGAAGCACATCCATCTGACCATACAAAATGCTTTTCAATTTTGACACCCCTGATTGCCAAATATTCAAAAAAGTTTTTGAAACAATGTTGTACAAATAGAGTGTCGTGCTCTTTGTCATCACTAATATAAAAGTGATATTCTTTCTTAATGACTCGTTCCTCAGATGTACTGTCAACACCATCCAAATCCATTTGTGCATGTCGATAACACACATGCACCATAATAGTGATCTGCTCTGAAAAATAATATTGTGATTGAATCTCTTTTTGATGTACAAAAGAGTAATTCTCTGCAAAGTCAACTACTGATAACACTGTTCCAAGTGGGAATGTATCTCTTAATGTCTGAAACTGTTGTGCTTGCCACTTAGAAAAGAAAGCATGTTGTATATATGGTTGTATCAATTTACGAAACTTTTCCATAAATGTTCCAATAGGTATCTCCTCTTCTACATAATCTAACCTTGTTGATTCTTTGCCACTTTTGGTATGAAACTTGATATACTTGTAACTCTTGCAATTTACCAACTTTGTCAGGTCGGTATCTTCATCTCTCAAAGGCATTTTAGCCAAATTTCCACATGTTTCACAGTGTCCTTGTATGCAACTTATTTGATTGGTTGCATTATCATCATTTGATTTATCACATAGGATGGATGCTACGAACTGACTTGCTTGTCTAGGAGGCGCATTCTGAATACCATCACTTTCTTCTCTAATCTTTCGGAACACTTGATAGTAGAGATCAAATTCAATATGATAACGACAACAACAAGTTTCAAAAACCTTGTTTGTTTTCACATAGTATGGCTTTAACCTTTGAAACGTTGTTTGCCCAATCTTTATATGTGGATTTGAATTACAAAACATTACATACATCTCATGTTGTGTTATGTCTAGCCAATGTTTTATATGTAATTCATTATTATTGGGCCCAATCTTGTGTCTGATAACATCTCTACTATTTGATGAAGGACGGGTATGATCATTCCAAAAGGTTGAGATGAAGTTCCTAAAAACATCTTGAATCCTGTCAGATCGAGGAGCTCTACACATAATTGCCCAATTGCCTTCTGAGGTACTATCATCAAGAATCTTTCTCCTTTTGACATATTGTGTCAATGTCTTTTTGCTGAAACCAATCTCGGTTGAAAGTGAAGAGATTTGTCTTTTTTTGGCCATTTTTTCACTTAAAATTGATGTCAACATGACTCTTCTTGAAATTTCCTTATCTACTGATCGAGACTGTTTCCCAATGGACCCCAAACCTTTTTTCAAATTTTCAACAATGTCTTTTTGTAAGTGTGAACCTTTCCTCTTTTTTGTACTTGTATCTACACCCAACAATTGTAATGGCTCTTGTAGCTCATTACTTAGAAGTACAATTGATAATAGTTGGGCTTGATCGAGTGTATCAAGGTTATTGAAATGAGCAATTATTTGCTTTGCAGTTTTGTTCATTGACCTCCTAGTACTATTTCTAGGTTGTTCAGCATAAAACTTCAATTTTTCCATATCCATTTGAAGTAAATGATCTAAATTTCTAGAAGAAATTTTTCTCTTCACCTCTTTAGCTATATTCATATGCTCATCCATGATGGTATCCCGAAGTGATCCTGACCCCTCTCCAATATTCATTCCTTGCACTTGGGCCTCCTCCCTAACATCAACTATATGTTCTTCAACCTCATTTGCTCCAGTATCTAAATTTGGCTCGACTTCTACTTCAGTTTCTGTATGTTGAGCCCCTACACAAAAACACATAGAATAAATTTAACATATGGAACTTAAAGGATGATTTTAATTGATCACTAGGTGGATCTTGACTATGATAAATTAAGCTGTAGTTTTTAAAATATACCTAGTCTTGCAAGAAAAGGATGAGACTGGGTTGCTTAGGATAACTATGAAGCATAAACTTTTGTTTTATCTTTAAGATCTAATACTTAACTCTATTCTTAAGAGAGATTATAATTGGTCCAAGTACAATGATAGTTCTAAGGGAAAAATTTGCAAGGCAGATTATGGTTCTCATGACCAAAGGAGCAGCCATTTGAAGGACAACATTGAAGAAAACAACTGTGATCATCCACAAGGAACAACAGACCAGGGTGACAAAGACAAATGTATTGGAGGTGACAAGGTACCAAAGTACTTCAGGTCATGGAGGGAAGTATAATCTTAGTTGCAATTTGTTTTTCAAGATTGGAGGTTTCACTGCATTGATGCAACATCATAAACTCTTGGTATTGTAATGATACAATTAGTGATTCACATCAATCTAGAGAAATCATTGACATGGAATAAAGAATGCACTAGTGTGAATGGCAAGGAGAACTACAGACTTGTTTGCTATATGTCAGTGATAAAGACAAGGTACAGCTGAGACTAACATGTCAGCAAATCATGACTGCAGACTTACCAAGCCTGACTCAAACTTAGATCCAAGATTCCTGACCACGTCTAAACACACTGCATTTGAATGGGAAAATATCATGAGTGCAGGGACTTATGGGGATTTGTCTCTATGAAAAGTATATGACATGCTGCAGGATCATTTGTAGATCACTTGTAACAGTAACAGTGCTACAAGTGTTGTTCAAGCAGCTACAGGTGTTGTACATGTTGCTACATGCATCATGAAGACTGCTACATGCATCATATAGTCTGCTACAGGTGTTGTGTATGTTGCTACATGCATCATGCAGGCCGATACAGGCATCATGTAATCTGCTATAGGTGTTGTGCATGTTGCTACAATGCATCATGCAGGCTGCTATAGGCTTCATGTAATCTGCTACAAGCATCCTGCAGGCTTCTAGAGGTGATAAAAGGTTGCTGCAGGTATTAAATCTTGTGCAAAAGGCATGAGGCCATTTGAGGAGTGTTTTCTGACTTCATGTAGATTAATGGAGCATTGATTCTCTATTGAGATCGTCATTGGGATACTATCATTGCTTTCGGCAATTTGGAGTATGCTCAAATGATATGTAGTGAGTGTATGAATAGAGAAAATATGTTTGCCAGTCCTTGGCACTGGTTTGGAACATCATTGGTGGATTTATGGCACAAATTTGGAGTATGCTCAAATGATATGTAGCAAGTGTATGAACGAGAAAATGTGTTTGCTAGTTTTATTGGTGGATTTGTGGCACCAAGCATCCATATCTTCATTTGTTTCAAAGTAGTTTTAGCTATTATTATGTTGAGAGCCATACAACGTGGAAGACAATGAAAGGGACAATTTTGTTCCTTGCTTGGCAACTATTTGACTTTGATAAGGGTCATGCTTTCTATTTTCCCACACTTAGTGGTGCCACGATGACAAACATTAGTTAAGCGGATTGTTATTCTTCTTCAGCCAGGACTGTTTGCATTCCATGGAGTTGTGAAGGCAAGAAGCAAACTCTTGGCATTCTCTGTTGGAGGCCATTAGAGCTAGCGAGCAGTTTGTTTGGGTTTCCATATCAACAATTGGGCATTTATGCAAGGGTGACCATTGCCATTCTAGGGCAATCAGTCCATCTCCCATTGATGCAAGGCAGACAAGGATAAAAGGTAATTGAATACCCTTCATGCAAGTTCAATTGGCTAAGAAGAGCACTTTTATTGCCATACTAAAGAGACAGACAATGTGTTGTAGATACTTGTGGATTGAAAGAATAGATAGGTGACAAGCGAAGTTATATTGTTGTTTGTACAAGCAGTCCATCTTTATGGCAAAATATTCATGCAATAGCACTGAATAGTGAGTGAGATGCCATAGGCATACTTTTACTAAAGTTTTTCTACTTGTTTGGATTTTCACCAAAGGAATTATCATGTTATGCAACTGTGTATTGTTTATTTGCTCTGTTTTACTAGTTATTTTATCTATTTCTTTGATGTTTTATGTCTATTAATCCTACTACAAATTAAGTGGAAGCCTGTAGGGTGATTTCATTAGAGTGTTGATAAGGCTAATATCAGAAATCCATTAATGATGTATCACTAGGATTGATATCCAATGATTTATCGATCACAAGCTCTCATAAATAATCTATAATCTATAATCTATGTTAGCTTAACAGTGCCTCTAACACTAAATAATCTATGTAATTTATTGAATCCAGTAATTCTGAATACTAGGATACCTGCATACCAATAGAATATTTGATCAGAATTATACTCTTTATTTGAATACTAGGACCAGACCTTTATATTCTTGATAATTCATAGGGAACATGCCTACCACATAATAGTGGATAGTATAATGTCATGATTCACTATAGAATTGTTGATCCTACATAGCTAAAGGATCATACATTCTACAAACACCACCAAATAATGACTGTCATTCAGCAATCAGGCCTATTTAGACTTCTTAAGACTGTCCTCTCCTATCTATTTTGTCATGCAATATCAAAGGACCCTCCCAGACCTTAAACATAGTTTTAATGGCATGAAATACAATTCAACATATGATTCTTGAAAGGTTGTTGCAATCATTAACCATAGGAAACTCTAAAATGCACTATACACTCAGCCTTGTCTATGACTGTAACAAGTCTGCCATACAGGACAGCGGCATAAAAAGGTCTCAAGCTTTCAAAGTTTTTATAAACCATAGCTTAAAAAAGTTTCTTAGAAATCCTTGACACCATATACAAACAGATTCACCTATCAAGAATGCCAACTCCTTCATCAAATTACTCAAACCCTTACTGTACTCTGTCATCCCCAGTCTGGAATCATACAAAATCCAGCCCAGGGCATCATGGAATGATAAACAAACTTAATCCTTTGGGTCTGCAACTTTGCAACATGAAAGTCCACAAACATATGCTTTATTTCACCAACTTTTAGATTTTTTCCCACCGTACAAAATAATAAATTCAACAATTTTAAATGCTCACTGTTTACCCTCATAGGATTTCAGGCAGTCTTCAATAAAAATGCTATAACTTTTCACTTTCTCAATGAAATGAAACAAAACAAAGACCAGATTAAAATAGATTCAAACCTCTACCACATCCAACAAATCTCAGGCCCATTAGTGGTCCGTACAGTCCGTACCATCTCAAAGAACAGTGAAAATAGGTGTTAAAAGCAGGGTTCTTTATTAATTCTCCTTCTCAAATTCAATACATCTTCATCCACACCAATTTACATAAGGTATACCACAATTTGGATCCTAAACATCTGCATAAGGTATTCTAAAGATTCATTTGACTCTTTATTGAATTCTGGACTCGTCTTTTTTTTTTTTTCACATCATAATTTCAAATTAGAGAATTTCAGATTTAAATTTTCTGTGTCCATTTGTAACAACAGCCTTTAATGATTATTCCACATGTATATAACGAGTCTTCTTACAATCTTTACCCGAAAGCCATATTTGGTGGAAATTTGCTCATAATCTCTGCTCAATTTAGATAAAAGATGGATGTTCTGTATTAATATAAATGTTGTGTTATTGTATTTAACCGCATTTTTTCAGTCTAATCCTTGAGGGGGCATTACATAGGATGGTGGTGTTTGTGAGAAAGACACGTGATATTTTGTCAAAATCCAGTGAGAAGAAATGGATCTAAGGCAGTTCATAAAGATATGACAACCTGCTATAAGTGTGAGAGTACCATGCCATGGCAATTTAGTCAACAACCTCACTGATATATACAGATATAGTGATATATCGAGATATATGTGAAACACTTTAAAGATGTTATGTATCTTAATCATATATTCATATTCTTCATAAATTTCTAAGCCCAAATGAAATCAAGGGACTAAGCATCCTCTAATATTATGCACTAATATGTGAATAACATTACATTTGTGGTAGACAAAGAGCACACTTTCATGGAGGTAGTGGAACCACTCACATTCTAGATATTGCAATTACCATATGAAATAAATGATAAACTAGTCTATGCAAATGCTAAGGTTGTGTTGGCTTTTCACAAATATCAGAATGTCGAGAGATCTGATATTTAGTAGAGATAATTGAAGGATTTCTTGAAACATTAGTCATAATGTTAAGCAAAGAAGAGAAGAAACAATATAAATATAGGAAAATTAAGGAAAGAAGCACTAGATGAAGTTATGGTGAAGTTATAGAAGTAGAATAGAGAAGAAAGTATGTAATATATTATAGATGGATGATATATAGAAGAGAAATATAAGAAAGAATATTGATGTATAAATGAACTATGTAGCAGAGATATATATGATGAATATAATATATTGCATGATGATCTAATGAATGTATGATGTGCTATTATTTATTTGTGAATATATGTGTATTTTCAATTTTAATTGTTCTTTCCTACCACATCCTTTTGTAACTCACCACATAAGTTATTGTCTCCCTTTTATTGCTCATACTAAGGTATAAGAATTACACCAAAGTAACTTAGGACAAAATCCTTTATCTATGCTCAATTTTTGCTAACAAGGTATGTCATGCTTGAGGAGCACTTCAAGCCAATTACACCATTTTACACCATTTGTCTATTTTCATAACAATTACCTAGTGATTTTTCCTTTCGTTATGTTACCCTTTCTTGAATACTCTATTCTTGAATTTAATAGAATAATTAAGGTTGTACCCTACACAAATATTTCATCCTACTTATTAAACACGAATTATCCTTGAAACCCCCACTTGTCATTGCTACTTGTAGAATCCACCTTGCTTCTTCTAAATTGGACTTACATTACTATAAGAAGAGATGACCTTATTCCATTATGGATTACACTCCTAAAATGGTTTATTCTTCTTACCTTGAGTCTTGACCCTAGGTCCCCTTTCCAAGAAAGTCTTGTCTTTGGCCCTAATGATCTTGAGAATCATGGAAGAATGCAATTTTTTGGTGGTGAAGATATTAGAATGAATTTTTTTGGTGGTGAAGATATTAGAAGCACTAAAGTCACATTCAAGAAGGGGAAAAATATGATGAGAATGACCCCATTTTGGATGGTAAACTAAAGGGAGTGGAGGGTAGAAAAATAATCTTAAGGTGAAGAGTAAAGTGAAAATGGAGGATGAAATTGATTTGGATGATGAGGTAAAGTGAAATATTTATGCCTTGCCCCTCTTATTTCACTGGCTGATCTTCCATGCCATTCTCTCTCTTTAGAGGTTGTTGCTTCAATTGTGAACTTGATTGCAAATAAAAATATTGATATGAACAAAGAGGTTATCATTCATCATACAATCCTTAAGTGGTTCTTCATTGAGACCAACAAAATGAAACTAAAAACTATCTAAATGGCTAAGAAACTTCCAAGGAAAAGGTGCTTGTCCCTATGAAAGAAGAACAACTTTTCTTCAAACATTGGGAGGTTATGGAATAAGTTAGTGAATTGAAAATGGAAAACACTAAGAGTGGTGAATGAATTGCATTTTTAGAGAAATATTTTATGGATCAAAGCTATTCTAAGGAGGGTAATTAAAGTTAGTAGAGCCCCCATAAAGAAAAATGCCAACAACATTAAAATGTTACAAGAGAGATTGAAATCTTACTCCATTCTTGATTAGATCAAACATAGCTTGAGAACTAGAGGACACAAAGTAAAGGTGATGAAGGGAGAATGATGACACAACCTTCATGGAGAAGCATCTTAACTTTGTGTAAGATTGGAAAGTTGTTGTTTCTCTCTATCAACTGTAAAATTCCTTGGATTCTTGTATTCCTTTGATAGATTCCAATTGCATCCCCTTCTATGGCTTGCCAGTAGTTAATTTTGTAGATAATTAGCTATCTCTTTTGTTCTATTCTCATCAATTTTACCATCAATTTTTTCATAATGTCACACTTGTGATTTCTATTAATAATGCTCAGTACCTATTCACTTTTTTTGTCTTCTATTAAAGGCTTTTGGTATTTCATGGTAATTAATCATTTCGGGTATTTATTTCATCTTTAAGTGTGGGGCTAATGAAGGGAAATGCATGTTAGTTTAAAGAAAGAAAATTAAGGTTGCAATATTAAATCTAGTGTAAATTAAGATATTATCACTCTTAAATTTCTACAAAGAATGCATGAAACTAAATAATTTTGAGATAGGTTTGAGATAGGAAATTTTACGTTGATCAAAAGAAATATATTAATCCTCCTACATAATTCTTGAATAAAAATATAAAATGGAAGGTTAAAGGGATACAAAAGGAATAATATTGGGAGAGGCACAAGTTTGGCATACCTTGTTTTCGTCTATGATATCTTTGCAAGCTTTCTTCACGTAATCTTTGTTCCTCTTCTACTGAATTCTTTCGTTGACTCTTCCTTTGTCTTGTTTTTTTGTTTCCCATCTCCTTCTTTGTAAAATATCGCTTGAAAATTCCTCTAATCTTCTCCTCCAATAGAACAAAGCCTCTTTTGATCTTCAAATATTCTCCTCCAAAGCCTCTTCTGATCTTCAAATATTCTCCTCCAATAGAACAAATTTTTTTTTCACAATTCTTCAGATATTCTCCTCCAAAGCTTTCCCTGTAAAACCAAAACAAACCAAAACAGCTTTGACAATTTCTATGATTTTTTTCTTACTTATATAGAAAAAATTCACATACTTTCATAATAGAAACTTAAGAAAACAAAAAAACAATTGCAAATAATAAAAAATAAAAAATGCTAATATTAGGAAATCCAAAAATTAGCCGTTTAAATGCATTTTTTGGAGCCTTCGTTCGAAGGCTATCTTAGAGGAAACTTTGGTGGAAAAATTTAGCGGAATGGAGAGGGGTTCATTCGAACCAACCCTTCTAATGAAGGGGGGTTCGAATGAAGGGGGGTTCTAATGAACCCCCCTTTTTCTCTTTCCCCTCCACCATTTCAAATTTTATGTATTTTTTTGACTATTGAAGCCCGAAAAGGAGGTGCAGATGGATTCAAACTTGATAAACCAAGTTGGGGGAGTGTAGTGCTCGAAACGTGCTTTCCAACAACTATAAATTTAATATATTTTTGTTTTTATTTTTCATTTTATTCTTTTGATTAACTGGACATAGGTTTTTCACTGAACATCAAGTTCCGCTGAAAAAATCATCAGGGGAAAAGACAATTTTAGATTTTTTTTTGAAAAAATATATACTCTAGGTATTGGGTGTCCCTGTTCTAACATAAAAAATAAAATTGAATTCTCAATGGCATACCAAAATTCTATGCGGTCGGCTGCACCCATGTCTAAATTCAAATGTTTTGACTTCAAAACTTAATTAAAAAAAAAAATTCAACAAAAACGCTATGAAACAAAATGAAGCCAATAGATATCAGCAGCTAGCAACCCAAATTAAAAGAATCAAAATTTTATCCTTGTAGAAAAAAAATGTTACAAGGCGGTCGGCAATACGCCACTTTTAAAAATGTTGTTTACTATAAAAACTAGTTATCGTAAGCGAGACGAAAAAAAAATAATTCCAATTTTTTAAAATGTGCATTAAAATCTATAGAAAAATCTCACAAATCACTATTTACATTATTTCAAATTCTAATAGTTTACCTACTATAGTGCCTAAAGGAAGTTTTTTGAAATGTTGGATTTCGTTAGGTCAAGTTTCATGGTGCTAAACTCCATTATTGTGGATGACCCTAATGGGGAGGTATTGATCATTTGGGGACATCCTATCACGAATGACATTGGGTGTATAGCTTTGTAAACGCTTACAGAGTATGATTTTTTAGGTTTTTTTGGTTTAAATGTATATTATAGGGTTTTTGGTTAGTTAATTTAATTGTTGGCTTCTTTCAAATTAATTCCCTGCTAAGTATCAAATAACAGGAGAGTATTGAAATATGATTCTGCATGTAGATAGGAGTTGTGGAGGCTGTATCACGGGAGGTTTATTACACCGCAATTGAAGGTCTTGTTTAGTTTTCTGGTTATTCTTTTTCTAGAATTAGCTCAGTTTGCAGAAGCCTATTTTCTTTTTTATGTTTATTTTAAGTCGGTGATTTTAATATTTATGCAAGGTTTGGCAGCCAAAAAAGTTATGAAGATGAACAATGGCAGAGACGTATTGGTTAGAAAGAAAATTGGCAGAATGTATCTGTTCGAACAAAAGATGAAGGCATGGAAATATTCTCATGCATTGTGTGGGACAATTTTCATTTGTATTGTTTTTGTGATCCATATGAAATTCAACAGGGAATTTTACATAGACACTAGAGTTTTAGCATCTATAATTTGAATTTTTATTCCACCAAATTTTGATTTGACTCATGTGCTCAATTCCCCGGTTTCGGCCAATTCTACACCCAACCCATATACATATTTCAGTCACGCTTCTTGCACGGCTTTCATAGAAGCTTACGTAAAGTGACCCCACAAGTTTCGTACTGTATTCAAAATTTTCCCCTTTCTTTACATTTGGAAATCTTCAAAAGGCCTCTGTCTATTCAACTTAAATCCGTATGCGCTCAGTCCACCCATTTTCTACCATTTCTATACCCAACCCACATACTTAATCGTCCCGTATTCCATTGGGGCGCTCTCAGATTTTTCAATGGACATAGTTTGCTCACAACCCAGATGCACAGAGCACGAGGACTGGAGCCGCCTGAATCCAGATATAACATAATTTATACTCTCTTGCCTACCTATATCGCTCTTATAATCACTGGGCCAAGACAGCTTTGTAAGCACCGGTATGCCATCGCGGACGAACTCCTTCGAGAACGCCGTGAGATCATAGCCCCGCTTTTCCTTCATGTTCTAAAAACATATTCTTGAAGAATAACCAGGCCTTTGGCTTCGACCCAAAAGCCCATAAATGGATCCGCTTGCCTGTATCTTCGTTTCCAGTATCTTCGTTTCCGCTTGCGGGGGATTCCTTGGCAAGTTCAGGAGGGTTTTGGCACGGGTCTGCTGGAGCTTACGGCTTTGGAGAATGCGGACGAGCTGCGGCATGGAAGGAGGACATGGGTCGTTCCCAGCGGACAAGCTATCCATACTTGATTCCATTTCATCCTTTCCTCGATCCGGGCATCATTTGCATGGATTTCGCCAAATAGCGCTTCTGCGATAATTTTAGCCAAAGAAATTTAGTGGGGTTCTCACGACGTCAGGATCATGGAGTCGTCGGGTTCCTTCATGAGTGGTGTCATCGCTAATAACCCTCCATAATCTAGAAAAAATGGGTCCCATCCTAAAGCCTTCACGAATGGACAACTCTCCTTAGACTAGATCAGCGTCACAGATAAGCTTCATAGAGAAGCACAAATTGACACAATAGATTCTATTGCCACCAGTTAGCCTCTTTGTATTAGGAGATGAAGAGGATATTGTGATGCATTAAAAGCCAATGGAGTTTAATGGCACTTGCCACTCTTTTCTTCTAGCACTCCTACTCTTTATACCAAGGATTCGGGTGACTCTCAGTGGAAGCTTTGCTTCCATCACCAAATGAATGTACCAAATGATGCTCTTTCAATTTCAAGTCTTTTCATCAGATCATGCACAACTTCCATCGTTAGATCAAACATCCATGAGAAAATTCACAGACAAAAGACATGGCTCTAATACCAAGGAAAAACATAATAGAAGTAGAGAAACAAAGAAGAGCCAACAAAATGGCGAGTGGGGAGCAATTTGGCCCTCTTTGTATCCATATTCAATTCTGATAGAAAAATACATAACAGGAATTCTACAGCTCTACTAATAATTAGTTAGCCTGCATAATAATTAAAATAGAAGGTGGCTTCATCATTGCCTACACAAACAAGTTTCATTAGGTGTTTTAGCATCAACCTATTTGATTTCACAATCAAGCACCTTAGTGTTTGGCATGTTGAAGAGACTCCAAAGGGAAGTCACCTCAAAAGGTACCCTTATTTGTTTTTTTTTGGTGCATGCATCTATTTGAGTAAGAATCCAAAAAAGTTTTACAATAATATAAATACTTAGTATAGGGGAAAAGCCCATAGTAGGGCACTCTAATTTTCTGAGGTCCACGGACTAGAAACAAAATAAAATTTCCCACTGTTATCCTACCACTTGTACATCTGTCAGTTTAATTTTTAAAAAAAATTGAGCACCCCACCACCTGTCATGCACCGATTCGTCCACGGTGTTGTTTATGGGCCCATTTTTTCCTCCACCCAAAAGTGGAGCTCATTTACCTCCTTCATCAGCACAAAAATCTACATGTGTTGGATCAGCTGGACGTGTGGCTTCCAATCGCTTTGCCACCTTAAACAACTAGTTGAGAGCATTAATCGCTTGTCGCCTCCTTCATTACCTCCATTGAGCAACTTATCTTACACCTCCCTCCACATTTACTCGAACTAACAAGTGCATAAATCGAAGATCAAGGTTCATTCAATGCTCCAAATTCTTGCATATCCTGCTCATTGTCATTCATTTTCTTTGCATTTATTCTTGAGTGTTCGTTTGGTTACGCACCCATACTAGTTCGACTCTCCATGATTTGTTGTTTGGCTCTACACACTTCATTGTTCGGCTCTACACTCTCAAAAGCTCTCTTTCTCTTTCAAGTGAGGTTTTTACCATAACTTAGCCTATACTAGTGTCTTTCATTTCGACGGTATTCTGAAATGACTTATATCATTCTGTTAGCTTTTGCACAAACTTTCATTGTGCAAATTTTTCTTTGAAAAAGATTAATATTGCGAAATTTGGGGAGGGTTTCACTAGTTTTCATTTCGTCTATACTCATCCATGCACTTGTAATCTTGTGTTTTTCATTGCACAACGTTTTACTTTGCATTGTGCTTTTCATATTTGCTTCCTACTACAAAATATGAAAAGGGTTCCATTGTTTCGACATCAAATATGATAAGAGTTTAATAGGTTTTTCATTATTATAATGTTGTTTCAATGAAATATGGAAAGGGTTTGACTAGTTTTCTACCATGCACTTCTATTCGTGTGTTCATCATTGCAAAAACTTTAACTCTACAATTTTCTTTTAATATTTGTTTGTTCTTTCGAAATATGAAAATGGTTTTAGTGGTTTTAATGTCAAATATATTATTGCTTGCACTTTTATGAATGTGTTCTTTATTGCACAATAATTCACACTACAAATTCTTTTTTATATTTGATGTTACTATAAAATATTCATAGGGTTTTATTGTTTCTCATTTTGAGGGTTTTCTACCATGCACTTCTATACGTGTGTCCATCATTGCACAAACTTTAACTCTACAATTTGCTTTTAATATTTGTTTTTTTATTTTGAAATATGAAAATGGTAAATTACTGGTTTTCATTTCAAAGATATTTTGTCATGCAATTGTATTATTTTGTTCTTCCTTGCACAATAGTTCACTCTACGAAATGCTTTTTATATTTGATTGTTACTATCAAATATGGAAAGTGTTTCACTGATTCACAACTAGAGGGTTTTCTACCATACACTTGCATTTGTGTGTTCGTCATTGCACAAACTTTAACTATGCAATTTGCCTTTAATATTTATTCATTATTCCCAAATATGAAAATGGTTTCATTGGTTTTCATTTCGAAGATATTCTTCCATGCAATTGTATTATTTTGTTCTTGCAAAATAGTTCACTCTGCAAAATTCTTTTTATATTTGATTGTTACTATGAAATATGGAAAGGGTTTCACTAGTTCTCAATTAGAGGGTTTTCTGTCATGCATTCGTATTTGTGTGTCCGTCATTGCAAAAACTTTAACTATGCAATTTTTCTTTAATATTTGTTTCTTATTTTGAAATATGAAAATGGTTTCACTAGTTTTCATTTTGAAGATATTATGCCATGCAATTGTATTATTATGTTCTTCCTTGCATAATAATTCCCTTCCTAAGTAATCCACCCTTCTCCTAGTACCTAGTCCAAGTATGACTCTTCCCCAATCCTTAACAATTCAAATTTCCCACCTATTTTTTGTTGTCTTCCTACCAAATCACTAGAGAGCCCTAGAAAGTACACATGTGCACTAAAAAAGGTCTAGATGTGCCACAAAGGTACATCTACAAACAATGATATACATTGAAAGAAGCCTAATTTGTTCAAAACATACATGATATATCATGGATGTTTTGATCCATGCACATCATGTATATCTTGAAAAGATAAGATTTATATGTATATATATCACTGTTCATCTTATTACAAAAGAAGAGCTCATTCCTATTAACTTAAGACTCCTATCAATGTATATCACTTGCATATAAATAGAGAAAGTGTTGCACAATAATTCACTCTGTAATTTTCTTTTTCTATTTCATACTTACTATGAAATATGGATAGGGTTTGACTGGTTCTCCTTTAGAGGGATTTTTGTCGTGCACTTCTATTTGTGTGTTCATCATTGCACAAACATTCACACAACAAATTGTTTTTTATATTTGTTTGTTATTCCAAAATATGAAAATGGTTTCATTGGTTTTCATTTCGAAGATTTTCTTTCATACCATTGTATTATGTTGTTCTTATGTATGTACATATATACTCATTATATATGTAATTATATATTGATTTGTTTTAAGGATCTATGATATTTGCTTCAAATGCTTACATTAACAATTGCAAACCAAAAGTGCTTAATTAGAATTAAACACACAAACAGAATTTAAATAACGAAATTACAAAGTAATTAAAGAAAGAATAGAATGAGAGATAAAGAGAGTGCAAACGAAGATTGATAACGAAGTTCATCATTTAGAACAACTACGTCTCCGGGCCCCTCTCCAATTGAGTGGACCGATCTAATTATTCCTCCAGAAATTCAGTTACATCCGTTGGCAGAACCTCCCCTTGGTTTACAAAGAAATTTACAAATGCACTTCCAAAGTGCATGGAAACAAGCTTCTCCAAAAGCACGGAAATACAAAAATTTCTCCAAGGAAAACAATCTCTCACACTTGCAAAATTCTTCCAAAATCACTTGACTTTTCTCACCTTTCTCACCTCCTTTTATAGCCCAAAATTACCAAAATTGGTGTTATCCCCTTTCACAACTCCCTAAAAGGATAAATATCTCAAGTAAGATATATATTTTTTTTCAATTGAATGGTTCTAAAGGGTTTATTCCCTATTAAACTGGGATAATCAATTATATAAAGCTCTTAATGATAAAATTTTTCCTCTCTTTGACTAGGAATAATATCTCTAATATTTTAAAAGGGATAAGATTTTCCATGATTAAATCATATCCTTATTTTGTGCATTTTATGGGCAAAAATTTATTAAGTTTAGAGAGAATGGGGGGTGGTGGTCCCACCACAATCCCCTCCTCTTTATCTCCTCCTAAAAGAGGGATAAGCTCCCCTTCCGGGGCAGGGCTGCCCCCATAATGATAGCAGTGGCAACCCCACTTAATGTGGCTGCCCTCATGGATGGGTAAATTCCACCTCAATTATATAATTTCTATTTTATTTCTTGGTATTTTAATTTTTTTTACAAAATAATTTTAAAGCTACTTGGAGGGGAGGAGGTGATGCTGTGTCAGTCAGACAATGCATGTTGACTAGCGCCGAAGGTTACCTGCTGACCCAATCTTTGACCTTCCATAACTTCGCCATACAGACTTCGTTTTCTGTGAAATGAACTCTGCCGGAATCGTGATGATGAGCACTTCGCAATGGTGCTAACTTTGACCAGTTTTGACGACTTTGATTTTTTTCCCTTTTTTTTCTGGCCTAGTTCTGAGAGTTGACCAGAGGTTTGACCATATATATCTTGAGCTCTGGGACTCCAATTGACTCCGTTCGAGTTGTGTTGGAGTCAAGATCTCGAGCACTTTCTAATGATACCAAAATTGGAGAAAATGGAGAATTTCAAAATTTGACGAAAATCCTCCGGATCAGTCCTCCCCACTGGAGAGCTTTTGGACCTCTGAAAGCTAGTCACTCGGAAAGTAAGTGAGGGTAAAGTTCCCTCACTTTACCAATCTCCATCCACTTTGCCTTGCTTGGATGCATCCCTTTTAGCCCCACTCAGAGGTATTCAACTGCTCCTCTTCGTGAAGTCCTGGTGTTCCTATCGAGGATGACGTCTTCTGGCAACTCTGACATGTACTCTGGTGAAAGGTCATCAACTGATGGAACTTTCACTTCAGCCTCCTCATCTAGTATCATCGGAGGTTCATACAACTTCAAGTTCTCAACATTGACTACCGAGTAAATCTGCATGTATGGAGGAAGATTAAGGCGGAAGGCATTTGTGCCAATCTTTTCCAGAATTTTGAATGGACCATATCTGATCGGCTTGAGCTTCCTTCCTTCACCTTG
Source organism: Sequoia sempervirens (assembly GCA_007258455.2). Lineage (NCBI taxonomy): Eukaryota > Viridiplantae > Streptophyta > Pinopsida > Cupressales > Cupressaceae > Sequoia > Sequoia sempervirens. Next base: position 23,989 of record VDFB02280922.1, on the reverse strand, counting down.
CATTCTTTCCTTGCTTATGTGTAACCAAACTCTGTCTCCAACTTCGAAATGATGATCGATGTGATGCTTGTCATGATGAGCCTTGTACTTTGCTTGACTCTTTTCCAATTGTGCTTCTACGGCTTGATGAACTTCTTGGACCTTCTGGATGAACTTTAAAGCCCTTTCTACATCAAGGTGTCCATCTTTAACATCATTTGTTCCAAAATCAAAGTCCATTGGTGTCTTTGGAAAATATCCGAAGCAAGTCTCAAAAGGAAACCTCTTTGTAGAAGAATAGGCTGCATGGTTGTAGGCATGTTGCACATAATGAATACTTTCATCCCACAACTTAGGATGCTTGCTGCAATATCCTTTGAGCAGATGCACAACTGTCTTGTTGACTACCTCTGTCTGTCCATCGGTCTGCGGATGGAAGGTTGTACTCTTCTTCAGTTTAGTATCCATAAGTCCCCTTAAGACTGACCAAAACTCCCCAAGGAATCAAGAATCTCGATCCGATACAATGGAAGTGGGTAACCCAAAGTGAACCCATACAAAATGAAAATACATATGAGTTGTCAGTTCAACAGTGACTTGATTTTTACATGGCATAAGAATACACATCTTGTTGAACCGATCAACTACTACATACAAATAGTCATGCCCTTTCCTAGACATAGGTAACCCCTTGACAAAATCCATAGATACACTTTCCCATGGTCGGGACGGTACAGGTAAAGGTGTGTACAACCCCAATTTCCTATTACTTGGTTTTCTAGTTTCACACATCACACATCCCTTAATATTTTTTTTTACAATTTCCTGCATTCGAGGCTAGTAGCAATACTTCTGTAGTTGTGCCAAAGTTTTACTAACCCCAAAATGTCCTGCAATTAGCAATGTGTGTGCCTCTTTGATTACATGTGCTTGTTCATTCTTTGGAATGCATAATTTTCCTAAGTGATACAAGAGTTTATCATGCACATAGTAATCCTTTTCTTCTACTTGTTTGCCTTGGATTAGAGCTGCATAGATATCCTTAAAATTTTCATCAGTAGCATATTGTTCTTCAAAACTTGCATGCATCATAGAACTATTTTTAAGGATTATTGAAGCATTAGAAACTGGAGGTCTAGAAAGCATATCTACTACTTTGTTATGGGCTCCTTTCTTATACTTAATGACTAAGTGAAACTGCTGTAAAAATCCCATCCACCTGAAATGCCTACTTTGTTGCAACTTAGTTTGTGAATGCAGATATTGCAATGGCTGATGATCGGTATGGATTATTGTTTCCTTGCCCATTATATAATGTTTCCATTTCTTAACACTTTGTACTAAAGCGTAAAGTTCTTTATCGTAAGTTGGATAATTACTTACTGCGCCAGAAAAAGTTTCAAAGTGATAACAAATCAACTTACCTCCTTGTGTCAATACTGCTCCCATGGCGAATCCACTTGCATCTGTTTCAATCTCAAATGGTTGGTGCAAATCTGGTAGAGCCAAGACTGGTACGGTACTTAACTTTTCCTTTAGTCTGTCAAAGGCCTTCTGTTGTGGTCCTCCCCACTGAAAAGTTATCTTTGTACTTGTTAATGCATGCAATGGTGACGCGATGAAGGAGAAGTTTGCAATAAACTTCCTCCAGTACTGGACAGCACCCAAAAAACTCCTGACTTCAGTTACAGTACTTGGCTTAGTCCAGTTTACAATTGCATCGACCTTCGCAGGGTCGACTTTCAATTGACCATTCCCTACGATATAACATAAGTACACAAGAGATGTCTTTGCAAACTCGCATTTAGACATCTTTACATAGAGTTTTTCTTTTCTTAGTACATCAAAAACTTTTTTAACATGACTTAATGGTCTTCCCAAGACTTGCTAAAAACTAGGATATCATCAAGATATACAATAACAAAATCATCAATGTAAGGACAGAAGATGTCATTCATGACTCGCATGAATGTAGCGGGTGTATTGGTAAGCCCGAAGGGCATAACCATCCATTCATAAAGTCCCTATTTTGTCTTGAAAGCAGTTTTCCAAATATCATCCTCTGCAATTCTAATCTGATGATAACCACTTTGCAAATCTAATTTAGAGAAATAAATTGCATGCTTAAGCTGATCAAGCAAGTCATCAATTCTAGGAAGTGGATACCTGTTTTTGATGGTGATTTTGTTCAATGCACTGAAGTCGATGCACATCCTCCATGTTCCATCTTTCTTTGGAACCAAAACAATCGGAGAACCACAAGGTGATGTACTTGGATGAATCACTCCTCTGTTGATGAGCTCCTGAACTTGCTTTTTGATTTCTTCATTTTGCATGACAGACAATCGATACATGCCAATATTAGGTAGTGGCGCATCCTACTACAATTGAATTTCATGTTGAATATCTCTTTTAGGAGGCAATCCTTTTGGTTCCTGAAACAAGTCATCATAAGCAGCAACAACTTTGACCAATTCAGCCTTATGTTTATGATCACTTCCTTTAAACACCTCAGATGTTTAATCTTCTTTGGCCTTAATAAGCATTAACACAAAGTTTTTACTGGAGTTCACTAATCTTTTCATCTGACCAGCATTAACTAATGCAAGACTAGTTTTGACTTTGTGTGCACATAAAATATATTCAATCCCATCCTTAAATAGATGATACTTGTTTTCCTCCCTAAAGAAGATAGCTTTGCGGTCGTACAAATATGGACTTCCTAACACAAGTCCACAAATATCTAAAGGTACAACATCTGCTACAACCTCATCTTTAAAGTTTGCAGTGATTGCAAAACTAAGCTTACATTGTTTAGTGACTTGTAAGTGTGCATCATTACAAACCCATCCCAAAAGGTATGGCTTCAGATGAGGAGTTGTAGTCAGATTTAGCTTTTTAACAACTTCTTCAGATATGAGATTAACTTGTGAACCCGTGTCAAATAAAGTATCAACCTTAGTGTGTTTAGTTATCACACGAATATGAAAAAGTTCATTCCTCTGCTTATCTACTTTAGGTTGCTTACTTGTACTTGCAGAAATACTTGATTCAGATGCAAGAGATATATCTTTGTTTTTACCTTGAATTCCAGTGACAGTTATCTTTGTCTCGTTCCTAGAATCAAATCCAAGATCTTGTTGTGCTACAACAACTATCTTTTGCTTCCCTTTGTTTCCACCGTACCTCTTTGGCCTAAGTTTTGGATGTAGTTTCCAGCACTTAGAATCTTCGTGTCCTTTCTTACAATGAGAACAGGTGGGTTTTTAACCCTCTTTCTTTACCGTGGCTATCTTTTTTCCTTTTCCTTTATCTTTACCCTTAGGTTTCCCCTCAAACTTAGATGGTTTATTGAGAAATTATCATTGAAAGTGTTCTTACCCCTTGACTCTAAATTAGTGGCTTGGACTGACACTTCATCCAAATTATTAGGACTCAACATTAGAATAGTATGTCTTAGGTAAGAATGCAAACCACCTATGTACTTGAGTAATGTATCCTGAGTATACAATGGAACATTTAAAGCAATAGCCCATTTTCTAAACTCATGAGTGTAATCTTGGACAGACATACCCTTACCTTGCCTAAAGGTTTTCCAATTCATGGTTAATTGTTGCATATAACCTAAAGGATAAAACTATTTTTTAAGGGCAGCAATAAATTCCATCCAAGTCATATTGACCTTACCATGGCGAGCAATTTCCTCCTGAGTCCTACTCTCCCACTAGGTGAGAGTTGTACCTCCCAACCGAAGAGTTGCTAACTGGATCATAGAAGCATCTTCTGTGAGGCCTTGAATCCTACAATACACTTCTACTTGTTGGATCTAATCATCTAACTTTTTGGCATTTAACTCACCACAATACTTGGGCAATTCAAATTTTACATCAAGTTTAATAATAGGCTTAGACTTTCTTTTGAAAGGATTAACAATAGTAGAAGAGGAAGAAGAAGAAGGGGAAGATGGAGGAGATGGAGCTTCTGAATCTTTTCCTCCTTTGTCCTTTCGATCTTCCTTCTTTTCTTGCTTCGACAAATCTCCCTTTTCGTGCTTCTTCTTTTCCACATACAACTCTTCCACCATAGCCTTCATTTCGAGGAAGACTCGCTGGAAAGATTTATCATCAAGCTCTTTCTCGATGCTTTTCCCAGCTTCAGTTTCATCCATTGTTGGTGAAGTCCTTTGTTTGTTGATATCAGGATTGTATACTTCAAGTTTGCCTTTGCCTTGTTGAAGCTTCGAGCGTGTAAGCATTCAAATTTGCAATACTATTCAAAACACGGCTCTGATACCAATTTGATCTGTTTTAAGGATATATGACAATTGCTTGGAATGCTTACATTAACAATTACAAACCAAAAGTGCTTAATTATAATTAAACACACAAACAAAATTTAAATAATAGAATTACAAAGTAATTAAAGAAAGAACAAAATGAGAGATAAAGAGAGTGCAAACTAAGATTGATAACGGAGTTCGTTGTTTAAAGTGACTACGTCTCTGGGCCCCTCTCCAATGAGTGGACCGATCCAATTATTCCTCCAAAAATTCAGTTACATTCGTTGGCAGAACCTCCCCTTGGTTTACAAAGAAATTTACAAATGCACTTCCAATGTGAGTGGAAACAAGCTTCTCCAAAAGCACGAAAATACAATAATTTCTCCAAGGAAAACAATCTCTCACACTTGCAAAATTCTTCCAAAATCACTTGACTTCTCTCACCTTTCTCACCTCCTTTTATAGCCCAAAATTACCAAAATTGGTGTAAAACCAATTAACTACCCAATCTCCCTTACATAGTGCAAATTTTCAAAAATATCCCCCTTTTCACAACTTCCGGAAGGATAATATTCCTCAATATATATATATATATATATATATATTTCAATTGAATGGTTCTAACGGGTCTATTCCCTATTAAATTGGGATAATCAATTATATAAAGTTTTACGGATAAAATTTTCCCCTTTAGATTAGGAATAATATTCATAATATTTTTGAAAAGGGATATAAGATTTTCCATGAATAAATCATAACCTTATTTTGAGGCATTTTGTGGGCAAAAATTTATTAAGTTTAGAGAGAATGGGGGGTGGTGGTCCCACCACACTCCCCTCCTCTTTATCTCCTCCTAAAAGAGGGGGATGTGTTCCCCTTCAAAGGTGGGTTGACCCCCATACCATGGGTGGCGCCCCACTTAATGCGGACCGCCCCTTATGGATGGGTGGGGCCCATCTTAATTTTTCTTTAATTATATACTATATTTTTATATATATTTTTATATATATTTTTAAATTATTTTTTTTTCCAAAATAATTTTTGCCACTTGGAGGGAGGAGGTGATGCCATGTGTCAAGGGCTGATTGGCCATTGTGTTGATTGGGCACTGACATCATCTCCAAGTTGGATCCCAATCTTGACCTTCCATAACTTCACCATACTCTGACCAAGCTGTGGAAACAAAACCTGTCAATCGATGATGAGCACTTCAAGAATGTGCTGACTTTGACTAGTTTTGACAACTCTTTATTTTTTTTGCCCTTTTTTCTGGCCTATTCCTGAGAGGTTAAATCCTAGGTTTGACCATATATATCTTGATCTCTGGGACTCTGATTGACTCTGTTCAAGTTGCATTGGAGTCAAGATATCGAGCACTTTCTAATGATACCAAAATTGGAGAAAAATGGAGAATTTTGCACTCAATTTAAAATCCTCCTATCATATATATATATGTGTGTGTGTATGTATGTATATATATGTATATGTATATGTATACATTCCTTCCCCACCCAGAACGTCCAGTTGAGAGCATTAATTGCTTGTCACCTCCTTCGTTACCTCCATTGGGAAACTTTCCTTATGCATCCCTTCAGAGTTACTCGACCTTACAAGAGCCTAATTCAAAGATCAAGGTTAATTTAATGCTCTAAATTCTCCCATATCTCGCTCATTGTCATTCCTTTTGTTTGTGTTTATTCTAGAGTCTTTGTTGGTTACACACCCATACATGTTTGGCTCTCCACGATTCCCTCTGCTTAGCTCCCAGACCTCAAATCTCCTTCTCTCTGTGAGGTGGTTTCACCCCACCAGGCCCACCGTGTCTTCATTTCTTGATGGTTGAAAATGAAGAATATAGAGTTAAATTCAACATATATATATATATATAGATATATATACATATATATATATATGTATGTATATATATATATGTATATATATATATATGTATATGCATATATATATGTATATATATATATGTATACATGTATATATATATATGTATATATATATATATGATATTCACCTGCAAATGAAGGCCAAATTTAAACCAATATAATAGTTTTTCTATCATATATTCATATATACAATTTGATAGTACATGGCATGTAACATTTTCTTCAGACTCTATTTTTCCCCAAATTTGTGGCATTGATATACATTTAGGAGCACTTCAACTATATTCATGCAATTTTGTAGATTTGTTTCCATATTTTCATATTTTCAATTTGTAGCCGATTTGATATTTTGGGATACATTGTTGTAAATTTGCAAAAAAAGTGTAAATTTGTTTGGGACAAAAGAGTTATTGCTTTTATTTTGAAGGGAATTTGTTATTACTCTCTTGTAAAATTTGTTTGTATCATGGATTTTCCAAAATTTGTATCTCTAACTCCATATAAGTATCATGAGTGGAGAACTCAAATGGAGTTATTATTGTTAAAATTGAAGTTGCAAAGAATCACCTATGGCCAAGATCTAGAACCCGCAAGAGCTAAAGAGAGAATAAAATGGCTTGATAGAAGGGATGAAGCTCTTGGTACTCTTCTTTTTTCCATTTCTCCAGATCTTAGATATCATGTTGCATCATGCACACATCCTAATCAAGTTTGGATGACTTTAGAGAATCTCTTTGGTAAGCCAAATAAGATGAGGAAATTTAAGTTGGAGAATGAACTAATGGTTCTTAATCCATCATATTTTGACAATATCCAAGACTTCTTCTCTAAGCTCAATTGCGGGATTAGCCCTCACTAGGGTTTGCATGTTATTCTCCTTTGGATATATTGAAATGAAGAATATATTAAAACTAAATAATAAACACACACACACACACACACACACACACACACACACACACACACACACACACACACATATATACGATATTCCTTCGCTTACAAATGAAGGCCAAATTTAAACTAGTATAATAGTTTTTCTATCATGTATCTATATATATGCCAACATATGTACATGGCATGCAATTGTAAGATTTTGTTGTATAAAATATGATTGTTACACGCTACCTGCACAAGATCAGGTGATTTCCTGGATCAATTCTTAATGCCTACCAATGCCTAATAGTTCTATACTAATTCTTTATGACTACAAATGCCAATTTGTTGTATGCTATGCATATATTTTTTACAAAACTGTAAATGTCTAGGGTTTCACCCTGATGCTATTTACATTGGGTTTTTCATTTATATTCTTTATGCCTTGGAATACAAATATATTTTATGTGATGCCAATGTTTGTCACAATAACCTATAACTCAATATCTGGGGTTTCAACTTACACTATTTATGAATGTCAAGTCCTTTCAGTTCAATTTTAGGGTTTTTTTTAATTCTATATGCTTGGGAATATTGATCAGTTGTATGTACTGTAAATATTTGTCACCCACTACCCTATAACTCAGTATCTGGGGTTTCAACTTATACTATTTATGAATGTTGATGCATTTCCATTCCATACAATGTGATTGTTACACCCAATCTTCTCTAAGTGCTAAAGATCAAGTCATTTCAGTTATCTTCTTAATCTATCCGATGTTAGTGTGTAATCCAATCTTAAATTGATCTTCAATTTCATCATTTAACTCATGTATATATGTTGGTATATATATATATATGTTTATTTAAATGTGTTCTCTTATATTTCAAATTTTTAGACATCTCAGTATATTTTACCTAATAATTTGCTATAGATTTGTAGTCTCTTGTCTAATCTCTTGGATGGTGTGCACTTCATCTATGTTTGGCTCACCCCCATTCCCTCCCTTCAATGGCTTGGTGATGGTGAATTGTAACTTCCCAAAGGTAAACACTTTACTCTATTATACTCTTCTCTATAAGGTAAACAATGTTGCATGTCTGATTGATGCCTTCATTACAAAACTGAGTTGATAAATTCACCATATCACACACATCTCCATTTTCATAGAGGTGAGGCTTTAACCTCACCAAGGTTGTAACCATTGTCTCATGTTAGTTGCTGTTTTCTTCTATTACTTGTATTTGATTTGTTACGGTGTGTTGTGTTACTTGCTGAAGGTTATTTTTTGTTGCTAATTTTGGAACATACACATTTAAAAAGGTTTATATGCTTATCCATAGTTCAAAGGTTCTTCATTCTAGGTGCATCCACAAATGTGCCTGAAGGATGTATATGGTTTCTAGTGAACACTTCCAATATTTGAAGTTCATAAACACAACAATTTGTCATGAAAAATATGGTCTCTTCTATGCATCATCAACATGGAATTTAATGGTTTAATCTTTCATTTAATTTCTATCTATACCTATATATAACTTTCAACTCATTCATCAATATACCTATATCTATTTATCCCAGATATATATGTATATATATGTACATGGCGTGATATATATATATATATATATATATATATATATATATATATATATATATATATATATGCACACATATTGACATAGACATATTAGTACATACATATGCACATAGATATATATGTACATATGTATTGACATAGACATACATGTACATAATGATGCACATAGATATATGTGTAATGATGTATTGACATAGACATACATGCATACATATACATTATATATATATATATATATATATATATATATATATATATATATATATATATATATACATATATGCACTACACAATTGTGAAACACATTACTAGAAAATGAATTATTGTGCAATGAAGAAAAAAATAATGCAATTGCATGGTAGAATATCCTCAAAATGAAAACTAGTGAAATTATTTTCATATTTTAGAATAACAAACAAATAATAAAAGAAAATTACAAAGTTAAAGTTTGTGCAATGATGAACACAATAATAGGGGACAACACCCCATAGTGGAGTACCCTACTTTGACAGGTCCACATGGACTAGAATTAAAAATAAAATTGTCTACCACATTATCTATGGGACATGCTATAGTCCAATTGGTCCAACTTGTTCATGATGTGCCCGTTTCAAAGTAACACTATTTGCCATTAAATGGCCTCTTTCATTAACTAAGTCCTCAAAGCAACTTCATAATATATATATATATATATATATATATATATATATATATAGTCCTCAAAGTAACTTCATATTCATCCATCCAAACATAGCTCACATTCATCTCTACCCTTCACAACTTCAACCTCCCTTGGCATGCATCCATAGTAATACCTTCATAATCAACTATAATTATGTTGTGAGTGTTAACCAATATAATATAATTAGTATTTACTAAATTGAATGATATAATTTTTTGACATTGTAATCGTAACCCCTAAATCTAATGTGTTTTTTTCAAAGATAGAGACTAAAATTAAATTTCAATTGAGCTATTGATATAAAAAGGGATAAATTGCATCAAATGTTTCTTTATGAAGTGCTCTGTGGGTGGTAATATTTAGTTGTTAGTATGTTGTGTGACATTATTGTACTTTGTTTATAGATTTTAGCAAGCCAATAGCCTTGTACATGTATTATATAAAATATTGTATAAGATTTAGTTCTTTGGAATGTTATATCTTATTGTAGTGTAGAAAAATGTATCCCTTTACGTTTTCTCACTTGTTTGGGCCCTCCTAATTAAAATGAATTTAATAATGCCTTAATTTAGTGTTGTAAAATGTATTTATTTATACTTTCACACTTATTTAGGGCCCCTTTAATTAATTGAGCTTAATTTGGCCTTAATAAGCCCTATAATTCATTTACAATCCCAGTAAATTATATTTTTCGAAGGGGAAACTTGACATTTATTAATGCATTAACATGTAACACTTGACATTAAGCAGTGTGTGTTCCAGGAATTAGGGCCTAGCACCCATTTTCCCATGGGCGAATGGGTCCTCCCTAGGCTTTGGAGCCCATTTTTAAATCATGTTTTAGCTATATTTTTATGATCCTAAATTCAAATTTCAAATGTTAGCTTGTAATGTTTTAATTTCAAGAAATTAAGGATAAATGCCTATAAATACAAAGGTTATTTTGATCAAATCAAGTCTAAGGAAAAAGCTAGAAAGAGGTGAACTTAAGAAGAGCCAAGATTACTGTCAAGAGCATTCAAGAGCAGATTTCTTCATCATTTATTGCAGCATTCAAGATCCATTCATCATATCAAAGCTATGTTCAATCATGCATGCTTTTGGAGCTAACATTGTGATGTAGTTTTCAAGCATTCAAGTCAAAGATTCAAAGTGATATTCAAGCATCAAGATACAAATCCATTGAATCCATTTCATGCAAGATCAACATCAATATTTCATATTTCCAAATATTTGTAGGTTGAAGAAAAGTTAAAGATCTCAAAAGTGCAATTTTGTAAAGTTGTATTTGTTGTCACCTTTGTTGTCAAACCATGGAAACTAGATTAAAAATTTATTTTTGACTGTAAGACTGTGAAACTTGGAAATCTGGAAGTGCAAAAATAGGAGCAAAGGACCCAAAAACCAATTTTGAAAATCCTTAAATAGGAACCATTCGCCATAGGGAAAATGAGTCTTCAAACAACTTTTGAAAAAACTATTTTGTGATAGGTACACAACATTTATCCCTTCCAAATCTACTAGAAACTTTGTTGGTTACTTCATTTTTATGCTTAATCTACTAGATCCAAGTGATTTATTTCAATTCAATGTTGATTTACTATTTTTAGTTTTTCTCCCCAAAGTGTTGTTTGACCTAAACCCCTATCCTAACACAAAAAGAGAAATTGCAAGATTCCTCAAAGAATTCACTCACACAATTGAAATAGTTGAAAGTGAATTTTAACTTGAGGGATCTAATTTCCTGAATGAAATACAAGAATAGGTAAGTCCATTCAGGCCATTTTCCCTTGCTATTTATAGTAAGTTTGGTGAAACATTCCAAATTTAGTATAAAACCCTATGTGTTTGAACCCTACCCCATTTTTCTATGTTTCATTTTGGTGAACCTAAGTATTTGAACATTCTAATTTCTGATTTGGAGTGGATTCAAACTCTAGATCTAGATTTTAAATTAATTCATTGCATTTAGGGTTTCTAAATTTGGCATAAAGTTGCATTGCCTTTTAGGTATAAACTTGCATTTTGCATTCATTTTAAATTTAAAAATTCAACAAAAATTGCATAATGTTAGATTAATTTTGCATAGTACTTGCATATTATTGTATGTTCAATTATTCAAATTCAAAAATTGAGTCAAAATTGCATTTCAAAAAGTGTCATATAGTTCATTATTTTTCCTTCATTGCACTTGCGTTTAAACATCAAGTTCTAGAAAATTTTGTCACAGAAGTAACAGTCTGAGACCTAGAACAAAGAACACATATAATCACTCAGAAATTGCATTTTTCATTTTTTTAAAACCCTGTACTGGGACCCGTTCACCCCTAGGTGAATGAGTTCTTCAAGGCTTATAAAAACCAACTTTTTGAGCTTTTTTGTGGCTTTTTGCACTTCCCAAAACTCTTGGTAACCCATTGTTTCAGTCTGACAAGTTTCAAGAAATTATTTTTTATGCATTTAGGTCTAATCATCCATTTAGTGTAGCTATTTTAGATCATTCCAAAATTTATTTCAATATTAAAAATAATTAGATCTATTAGACAATTTTTTACATTTTGAAGCATTGCATAAGTTGGATAGATTACTTTTCATTTTAGGCACACACTCAAAATTCATAATGTTAGCATCTTTTCTTTCCAGTCATACCAATAAAATGTTCATTAACAAGCATGTTATTCAGTCTTACAATATCTTTCCTAGTTATGAGAGTCTCTTAGTGCAAGAGAGTGAAAATGTTGACACATTCCTTAATTCCACACCCCCTGATATCTCTCCAATTTGTGGGAATGATGTGATAGAAGAATATGTAAGCATAGAAAATCATGATAATCGTAGTTTCTCTTCTCCCAATGCCTCTCCTGCTTGTGACAAAGGTATTTTGGTGTTAGAAGATACACCCATTGAGAATCATGGCAATCTTGAAAGCTCCTCTTCTAAAAACTCCCCTACTTGGGAAGATATTATGGTACAAGAGAATGAGATCATTGGCACATTTATTAACATCCCTTTACCTAGTCTCCATTCATCCTTCTCTTGTGAGAATGCTTTAGTGAAAAAGGATGAAATCGTGGACAATCATGACAATCACATTTGTTCTTCCCCTAATATCTCTCCTATTTGTGAAGAAGATAGTTTGGTGTTAGATGATGATACACTAATTGAGAGTCTTGTTTATCCCTCTCCTAATGCTTCTCCCACTTGGGAACATCTAATTGAATAAAATCATCTAATCAATGATAGTTGTTCTTCTCTTGATGCCTCCCCTACTTGTGATGAAGCTATCTTACAAAATCTAACCATGGAATGTGATAAACATATTGTTTACTCCTCTCCTAAAAACTCTCCTACTAGGGTAGATATCATGGTGCAAGAGAATGATAGAATTGATGAATATATTTCAAACAATAGTAATGTGGCTTCATTAGATGAAAATGGTGAGGTAACCTAGACTCTCCTTTGCTAAAAGATAATCAAAATAAGGACAAGTCTTTTGAGGTTATGAACATTAGATATCCCTTGAAGCAATCTCTTGAGCTACTTCTTACCCTTTATCCACCCTCACATTAGCCTCAAGTTTAAACGAAACCCGTGTTTATATTAGAGCCACCTAAAAAGAAACCATTAAGTCTAGGAGATATCTTGAACTTTACAAGGAAACTTGATAGTAACCATGTTTTGTATCAACTGAGTTACAATACCATTGCTCACACATATAATACAAAGAACGATAGGCAACAACAAATTACTTCTACTTCATTACAATTACCTCAACCTATCTTGCCTAGTGATCCTCGTCTACATTTAAATAGTGGGAAGGATTATGATCTTGTTGAGGAACTTAAAAATACTCCTGCTAAAATATCCTTATGGGACCTTATTCAAGCCTCCCCTCATTATCATAACATCATTCATAATGTGAAACTAAATGACATAGTGGCCCTAATTCAAGGAATGAGTTCAAACACTATTTTTTTCGAAAGTGAGCTCCCTCCTTTGGAAGTACAAAAACAAAATGAATCTTTCATGATAATAGTTATTATTGATAGGAAGGGGATAAAGAGAACCCTTGTTGACAATGGCTCAACCCTTAACATGTGTAGCATAAACCTTGTGGATAAAATGAAGTAGAAAAAAGCCAAATACAACCTACCTCATTATCTATTCATGGATTTGATAATGTAGGAAAACAACCGCTTGGTGTGATAACATTTCCTATTAAAATTGGAAAGTTCACATTGCAAATTCACATCCATGTTATGCCTCATAATCTTTCATATACTCTTCTCTTGGGTAGACCATGGATTCACGAGATACATGCAGTTCCTTCAAATCTTCATCGTATAATGAAATATGTTTATAACAAGGTGTACACAATCAAGGCCAACCTTGAACTAGATAGTTTTCTCATTGAGAAAGATAAGGAAAATCCTTTGAAAATATTAACACCAACTATACAAGTGGTACCTATGCAAGAGAAAGAAAAAGAAAAGCATATTGACGAAGTCACAAGGTTATTAGAGGATGACTGGGCTTCCTTAGATTTTACACCTACATTCATGGGAGAATACAATATCATAACAAAAGAGTTTGAAAAGAGAAAAGAACCAGCAGTAATTCCAACACAAAATTTGAAAGCATCCACTTCAAGGCCACTTTAGGAGAAGAAACAAATTACACAACAAACTTTTATGAAGTTGATGACAAACAACCACCTCATCCAAAAGAAATGAAAAATATTATGGAAGAGGTTATGAGCTTATGCAACAACTTGGTTATAGTGGAAAAGGATGTGGTTCTAGAAGACAAGGTATTTGTGTCCCTATAGATCCTAACACACAAGAAACCACTAGTGGTCTTGGTTATCGTCCTTCGAACAAAACAAAAGCATCAAAAAGCCTTCACTCAATATCAACATTATTACAAAAGATTCTTCTAATCCAACTTTAACCTTGGTGCATCTTGAATTGATAGAAACAACTAGTGGTCTTGGTTATTGTCCTTTGAAAGAAACGAAAAAATCAAAGAAATATTTGCCTAATATCAATATCATCACACAAAACACTAATGATTGGAATCTGTTAGATTTTACACCCTCCTTTTAGGGAGAGTACAAAATCTCACAATATAAAGAGTCTTGTGTATGTATGACACCTTGTACTAAGCCAAAGATATCTTTGTCGCAAAATAAAGGAACATCTTCTACTATTGATCAAGAGAGTATCTTGTCGAGACTTCTCCAAGATCATTTGATATCTCTCCCTCCAAGAATATGAAAGAAATTTTACAAAAAAAGTTCATATTGTTCATATCATAGAGTTCATGGTCATTCAACTAATGAATGGAAGGCTTTAGGTAATAAAATTCAACATCTTAAGGATTGTGTTGCTCTTCCTTGTGTTGAGGCACCTATTTACTCTAATTGACATTGATTTTCATTCTATCATGTTTCTCATCACTTAACTCAACTCATCCTTGTCTTACACTAAGTGGGGGCAAGGGGTTAGGTAGCCTGGTCCTAGTATGGCACTTGTAGTTGTCTCTTTTGGCTAGTTAACAACCTTCTTGTATATATAAGAGCAAGCTTGGGATGCGTGTGACATGCCTTAAGTTGGCTTATGTGTGACATGCTTTCTTTCTATGTTATCTTTAGCATTACATTTTGGGGGAAACCCCCTTTTCATGATATAGCTTCATTTGGAAACATATGACTTGGCATAGGGATTTCCAGGTAAGCTCTCATGCTTTCTTTATTGTTAGAATTTATTCTTTGCTAATTTAAAGTATATTGCTCACAACAATGGTGTTAGCAATTTTTTTAAAGTGGTGGCATACATTGGCTTATCATTTTAAGATTTTTTGACTATATCTTATGCTTTTTGTTCATAGGTGCTTAGCATAACACAACTTGTTAGGCCTTATGAAGCTCAAAGTTCATGTTTTTTTTTTGGTGCCTTATTGAATTTATCAAAGGAATAGCTTTGGTATGGTATGGGATCCTAATAAGATTCTCTCATTTTCCACCCTTAGGGGGCTCACCTAGTGGAGAACTAGAGTTCCGTTAGCCTACGTGAGTGTGTGTTGTTTCCATAGAGGAAAGCTAGGGTTTCCCTTGTGAATGTTTTTGTACAAATAGTTGAGACCCAATCCACACTGATCCAGGAGGATCTAGAAGGCCTAAAATTTCATAATCTCAAAATCCAACAAAATTGACATCATTGCATAGAGCTCATTGACACGATCCCGACACAACTTGAATCACATCAAAAGGAGATTGTACACTCAATATATACTCAATTAAAGTTGGGTCAAAATAGGGGTACCAGAGGTAGGATGCAAGGTCAAAAAATTGATCGATCCAAAATTGATCAAAAATGACATCAAATCGAAGAGCTCGACATGATGATTCCAACACCGCTCATTTCACCTCAAATGGAGCTCATGCACAAAAGATATGATCAATCAAAGTTTGCAATGGAAGGTTGAATTTGACCATACAGACGTTGACATTAGCATGTTGACAAAGTAGACCATATGGTACAGACGATGATGTGACAACCTCTAATGTGGACACATGGCAGGTTGACATGGAAACTAGGTTGACTATGCAGTGATGTGGATCTAAGTTGGCCCAATCAGGTTTCAACATGTGTCTTTGACAAAAAATTAGAAGATGCCACATGACTCAATGAGATGGTGCCACGTGGCACCTCATCAACAGCTCCTTTAGGGTTGGTTTGAATGGTTTCAACTATTTACTAAAATATATGAGGTGGGGATTAAACCCTGAACCTTCACCACACAAGAAAAGCACTCCACCATTGTGTTGCACATATTGCACTTTACCATATATGGGTGCGAGTTGATATTATCATTTATTCAAAGAGATTTTGGTGAAAAAGAAGGTTGGTGGGTTCGACTCGCTAACCTTCCAGTAACAACTGTGCCCTCCCAACCACTAGACTAGTGGGTTCCTTGGCATGATAAAAGGGGTTGAGGTTATTTTAAATAGAAGTTCAAAGCTGAATCTCTCCATAATTAAAGTTTTAACCTTTGAGATTTTATTAGCCCAAATACAAGATTTATAAGGGGCTTAAATAAAATCTAAAGATATATAAAGATTATCAAAAGGGATTTAATTAATATTTTAAGAATTTAAATGTTATTTTAAGGGGATTTTTAGAGATTCTATTGTAAATGGGAGATATGGGAGATTGTAAAAATCATATGGTTATGAACCATATTAAGCAAGAATTGTGTATAAAAGGGGATGATTTTTCTCTTGTAAACAAGTTTGGAAGGGGCAATTTTTCTTAAGAGGAGAATAAACATTTTAGAGGATTAGGCAAGGAAGAAACTTGGAGAGTGTTTTATGTTCAAAGACTTTGTATTTTGTAATCCTTTAAGTGTAATTGAGATTTAGAGGCATTCAAATCCTGTCCCTTGGATGCAAGTAGAGGAGAATGCAGAGGGTCTTTAAGTATTGAGAGAGATTGTGAAGAGATTGAATGCAGGTCTGAAGCTTGGATGGTGTACAAAAGTGGTTAAATCTTAGCATCATTAATAAAGTGGTTCCTCATTGAGAAGCGGACCCAGAGACATAGCCCGAACATATGGGTGAACTCCATTATCAAATTTCTTGTTATCTCTCTCTATTCTTTCTATGTTTCCTTCCAACATTTTAATTTCCTCTTTGAGTTTTTATTTATGACATTTTAGTAATTAGATAGTGTTTCATTAATTTGTGTAAAGAGTTAAGTGAACTCAATTCTATAATTTCAACGGTTAAAGTACATAATCATAACGATCAGGAAAATTTGTAATTAGAATCAAGAGCAAGTTAACTTGTAAACCTTTTAATTATAGAGGATCTTTCAGTAATGTGAAAGCAATTTAACAGAAAAAATTGCAAGTAGGGTGGATGTTAAATCAGCTAGCTCAAAGTTTAGAAGGTGCACCTACTCAACACACATTTGACTCCAACTGACGAAAATTTAAACCTAAGTATGTAAGCAATTGATGTATCATTTCCGTGCTTGCAAAATTCTGATGTGTAATTTTCTAATTTTTTAAAAGTTTATCCTCGATAAGCCTATCGTAAATTTTGACTTAACTCAAGTTTCGGCCAAAATTTCAACTACACAAGCTGGTTTAAATTTCATAAACATGGAAAATAAGAAAAAAAATCAAATTGTGGCCGACAAAAAGAAAAGTGAGTTCGTGCCTGATTTATTGCGACAGTGTTTTGCTCTACTTGAGACAGTTTGTGGAGAACTAAGGATGACTTTCTTGGGAAAAATCAGAAAAAATTCAAGAAGATATCACCAGGTTGAGGGCAGTCATTGTCTTTTTGTAGAATTCAGTTGTGAAGTCAGATTTGTAGTTCCAAGTTTGAAAATCATATTTTAAAGCAACATCTCATCAGATTTCATTTTGAGGTTTAGGGTTTTGAGAATTTCATGTTCAGATTTTGTTGTGTGGAATCACCATAAGATCACAACCAACTAAAAGATTCCCAGGACTGTAATTATGTGATCCATAACTCTATTGGTGAAGTGCCCTTCGCTTTCAAAGCTTAGTCATTAAACATTGAGTGAGTTGTTTATTTGTGTCTTGTGATGTTATGTTGGGTTCGCAAGCTTGCACTGATTAAATAATAAGGACTTAGATTCCATAATTAAATATTTAAGTGAGCCCTTCAGATTATTAATAATTACATTATTAAAGCTAATAAATTATTAGCTTAGTAGGATACTAGAGTGCTAATATGTATTGTTTAAATTAGTTGTATGATGTAAATAAATTAATGATTATAATAATTGTCTTTAGATTATTAATTATATCATTAATCAATTTTAATAAATTATATTTATTTTGTTTGTTAATAAGGATGTTCTTTTATATGTATTTGAGATGAGGAGCAATTTAAAATATATAATAATAAATAAATAATAATTTTTTTTAAAAAGAGGCATCTAAGTTTTCCACCTTTCCTTGCCTCTATCTTTAACTAGCTTCATGCTTTCTCTCCTTCTTTACATGTGCCTGGCCTTGGTTTCCTCTTCTTGCATGTACCCACCACCTTGATTCAAGGCTTTTCCTCCAATGTACCACATGCCTAGTCTTGGCATCCTTATGCTGCATGCTTTTCGAAGGGCGTCATCTTCTTTTGGGGGGCACGACAACTTTGGAGGGTGTGAAATTCATTTTATTTTGTCATAGCTTTTCTTCGTTCTTTTTGGGGATACCTGTCTACCAGTGCATTACAACAGTTCCTGAGTTTACTCTTCTGGGGTGGCATTTGGTCAAATAGTACTAACATTCCTTAGAGGCATTTTGTGAGTAGTGCACGTACCTTGTCTAGGCGAGATAGACTGGCAACTGGAAGGTCTGAAAGGCCTAGGGTGGGGAGTTCTTAGGGAGGCTTCTAGGGCTTGCGGAGGAGGAACGTGTAAAGACCTGAGGTAGAGTGCATGTTAGTGAAAGTTGAGGATTCTGCTATCACCTACGAAGAGTACTTCATGCAGAAAATTGAGGTAAGTCTCTTGCCAAGCTTTCACTTCTAAAGAAAGGAGGTCTATGCATACGGATGGACCACTTCTGCTATGTTTTATTTCATTCTAAGGAAATTCTATTATTATCTGTTAATGGAAGGTATTCTATCAAACAGTTCATGTGTCTTGCCTGTGTTCCACATTTTGCATACAAATCTGCCATTTGCCTTGTACCATGCTACATTTGAAACATCTTTTAGCTCTGTTTCGTGTTGCCTTTGCCCACTGTATTTGGCCAAACAATTCCTTTCTCATACTTATTTGAAAAAAAACCAATCACAGCTGTAGAATTTAGACTTTGGATGATGTATAAATTTAAATAATCTTCCTAATTTCGTTGGCAACCTATCACATCTGCAACATTTAAAATTAGAATGTTGTAGAGATTTAATAATCTCTCTGATTCCACTCGTAACCTGTCCTAGCCCAAGAATGGTAACACAAAATCTTGTGGCCTCTGGCTTTTCTTAACAGATGCCATGTAGTAGCAGCTACAGTGTCATAATCATTTATACTTTTCTAAGGTCGTGCAAGATTTTAATATGAACGAGATCTCATGAGAAGGCAGTTAGTTGAAACTAGAACATCTCAGTCAACTCTTTCACGAGTTTCCTTTCTTAAAATTTCCAAAAGCCTTCTCTACCTACTCTTGTTAGCATGTATATAGCCTATAGTTTTTAAGTTTTCACAGTTCTCAGGGTGGACCTCCGAAACCTTTTCAAATTTGAGGGAGAACTCTTAAGATCTCCTACCTTCATTTGAACATGTCTCAGCCACAGCTCTAGAAAAATAATAGGAAGTTTAAAGGATTAAATAACCTCCCTGGTTCTTTGGCATCACCTGCCAATTGCATTTGCTTGAAAGTTTCTAAAGCCTATTTAATAAGTCCATGTCCTCCTTGAGACGTCGGATTCTCCTCCATTTACCTCAGCTTTGGGTCTTTCTTTAACTGCCTCACCTTCATCATCATCGTTAAATGAGTATGCAACATCTGAGTATACCATGAAGCTAACCCCCAGTTGCATTTTCAGGCCCTTTATCCTTAGCAACCACAGTGTCCGCAAAGAGCGATGAATAATTCTGTGTTTTGGAGTTACCAGTTTGCAACTGCAAATTTTGAAACCCAAGTGATACATTAAATCCATTTTGTGCATATCTCGTATTCATTGCATTCCTTGAGATCACATTTCTTAAAGGCATTCTGAGAACAGCTCACGTGCCTTGCCATAGTGTTTAGATTATGGAGAGTGTATAAATTTAAATAATCTTCTTGACACCATCAGAAACCTATCCCCACTGTAGTGTTGAGACTTTGGAGGGTGTGTAAATTAAAATGATGTCCCTGACGCCATTTGCAACCTGTCGCAGTAGCAATACTTGAACATAGAAGATTGTAGAGGTATAAATAACCCTTCTATTTCAATGGGAGCCCGTCACATATGCAACACTCTAAATTAGAATGTTACAGAGGTTTAAATAACCTTCCTGATTCTGTTGGCAACCTGTCACGTCTATAGTACTGAAAATAGAATGTTGTAGAGGTTTAAATAATCTCCCAGATTTCATTGTCAACCTGTTGCAGCGGCAGCGCTTGAATAGGATAGGGCGCATAGATTTTAAAAAATAAAATAAAATATAATAAAATAATCTCCCTGGTTTCATTGGCATCATCTGCCAATTTCATTATCTTGAAAGTTTCTAAAGCCTTTTCTATGGAGGCAAACTCAGAAAAGACAACATAGAAATGCATTTATTTTACTTTTTACCATGGTGAATTTATGTATTATTTATTTAATATTTTTATATGTTTAATAATGTGTTATAAGGATTTTATGCCAAGAGTCCAATAGTAAATACCTCATTTAGTCTCATGGTGTGGTGTACTCCACTTATGCATTAGGAATACGGTTTTTATTTATAAGGCTAATGTACATCAAACTACTGGGTCATGCCTAGAAAGCTTGTTCATTCATGGGTGAGTGACATCAATTCTAGTGTGTTACATGGTTATAATTGAATATGACATATATGGTGTGCATTGGAGTTGGAAATGACTTTCAATATTATTGAGTTACATGGATTTTCAATGAAACTTTCATAATAGCTAGTGTGCATCAAACCCCTATAGTGTCATGACTTATAAGTCTTAGCAATAAAATCATCATGACTTTGCCATTAATTTACATACTTGAATTTAGATATTTGGATTATCAAGAGTACATTATTTTACAATATAATGTCAATCTTATTCAAGCTATATATATATATATATATATATATATATATATATCAATTGGCTAATTCAAGTAATAATATTCATCTCAAATAAGTCATTTAACTATTTAGTTGAATGTTGATACAACAATTTATCTACTTATGTGTAGCTAGGTTTTCTTGGGAGAGTATACACATTTAAATGTAATGATTTTCCATCCTATTACTAAGAGTGTTGTCAAGAACATATAGATTATGAATTTCTTTAAATATGATAATTATTCTAGGGATAAATCTTGTAAATAAGTGAAGCATTTAGATAACTATAGGAAAGTTTAGTTAAATAAAGGAAAGCATTTTGTTGTCATTGGTAATGTAAATAAGAAAGATGGTTACCATGGATCATGTGTTGAGTCTCTTCTCATTACTAGAGTTAACTTAAAAGATTCATCTCTTGAAACCTTAGTTTGTTATAGTTTTAGAAAGTTCATAAAGAGGTATAAATATACAAAATAGGATTACTTAACATATTAATGTTTATGTCTTAGATTAGATAATTATTTATTATTACGATTGCATTTGAAACAAGTTTTAGTAAATAATGTCTTAAAGGAAATTAAAATAAAGATTATTAATTGGTCACCAAATGATTCACTTTAATTATTTTGAAGTAAATAAAGGTATAAGTTAAGGAATCGAATATTATAATTTTAATAGGGTTTCATTTTACCTTGTTAGTGAATTAAGGAATCGAATATTATAATTTTAATAGGGTTTCATTTTACCCTCTTAGTGAATTAAGGGATCGAATGAGTAAATATTGATGATTAAAAGATTTAATTAAGTTGAGTGAATCAAATGTTATAGAATAGAATTTTAAAATTTATAAGTGATCCTGAATTATATTATTATGAAAGAAAGGAATTTCGTAGATTAAATTAAAGAGTTATATTTTTAGAAAATATGAGTAAATTTAGTCCTTTATATAACATTAAATATTTAAGTAATTATCCTTTATGGGAATTAGTTAATTAAGTTAAGTTTAAAAGAAGATATAGAATTTTATGTTTATATGATGTTAATGGGAATTTTGGAAATCTCATTATTTACTGAATTTTGTACAGCTAATAGTGTTCTTTCTATAGAGTATTTTAATTATGATGTGTGGTATTTTGTAAATATAGTATTGTATCATGAAGATTAGTATTCTTCAAATAATCTAATTCGAGATAAAGATATTCATTTAGTGGAATTATTATTTATTAGAAAGTAGTTTTAGGGTTAAAGATTTAAGCGATAATGCTTTTAAAAAGACTAGGAGGTTACTTATTAAAATAACTCTTTTATTCATGTGAGTAATTGGGAAAGAATAAGGGAATGGTATAAATTTTGGAAATATGACTGATTGTTGGGTGTGCTTGTAAGAGGGAGCCCATTTGTGACTAATGGTCATTAAGGGGATTTGATCTTGAGTTTTGTTTTGCATTGAGGGGACTATGTCAATTTTGTTGAGTTTGAAGGTCTTGCTTTGATGACTAACCCTCGTTCTACCTCATTGTTCATTTGTAAAGTATGAATTGTAGTCTAGATCATGGGATTGTAGCCTATGTGATGGGAAATCCATTTTGGTGTTGAGTTTTCCCATGTTTAAACCTTTGTGTTTCCCTTGATCGTATTCATATTTTAAGTTCTCATGGGTGTACTCTATTCCATGATTTGTTTTTCCCTAGTTATGCCTATGAGCGAGATGGTTCATGCCTCGCACGTGTATTTTTTTGGTGGCTTTTATGCATTGGTACACCCTTGTTGTTGTGAGTCTTGTTTCAAAACTGTTCGAAAGAGTCTCCTAATCAAGCAATGTTGTACTCATTGCATGTTGTTTTATGTCAGTGTTATAGTGTTATGCATATGAAGAAAGTCGAGTCGTTGATTGGAAACTAATGGTTATATCCCATGTGGGTGAGTTGGAGCAACTCAAGTTGTCGAACTACGGTGCCTCTGCGAATTATATACATAGGCAAGGCCATCAAGTGATGAGCCCCCGAGGCATTAGGTTGGGCCCCTAGGACTATTCTTTTGAGTCTTGTTTGAGACTTGTCGTTTATTCTCGATAACGTAAAAACTACCATTGATTTATATAGCTTGTCTTAGTAATCATGTGCTAACTATCTTTGATCTTATGTGTGTGCCAAGTCATGTAGACCTTGTAGGTATAGGCATTGGGAGCAAGGACTTGTTGATAAAATAGAATGTAAGAGGTATGTTAAGCTGACCTAAGTAAGTAGACTCTATTGCCAAAGTTAGTAAATCACTTCTATCTTTCTTGTAACTTGTGTGATCATTGAATATAGCTATAAGTAGTGAATTGTGTTGTTGTTGTCTTATAAGTAAACACAAAAATTAAAATAAAATAAAATAAAATAAAAATTATTGCAAAATTAGGAAAGATGCTACAGTTTTGCCTAGTTGTTTAGTGTGTAAAATGTGGGCATGAGATTGGTCACTTTGTACCTTATTTTTCATTAATTTCTCATTCTTGTACTCAATGTACTTTTCCCATTGATATTAGGGAAAAATTATGTGATGAACTATTGTATCTTTGATATGTTGTATTTGTAGAAATATGCTCTGCAGTTGTATTATGGAACTGTGATTTGAATTGCAATGAAATGATGTATCATTTTCCATGCTTGTGATCATTAATAGTAGTGTGTCATCACTATGTGTTCTTGGTTGTTTATTCTCTTCCATTTGATAAAAGTTTATGATTCGTAATGACCGTTTCGTGTACCCCAGAGGACGTGAAAGATTTAGTAAATGCATAATTGCTTTTCGTGTAATGTGTGCACACATTCATCATATGCAATGTTCTGCAATGTTTCACTTTCAAAAAAAAATTTGTACGG
>VDFB02280921.1:0-28363 GCA_007258455.2 Sequoia sempervirens | reverse complement strand
AATTATTAGCTTAGTAGGATACTAAAGTGCTAATATGTATTGTTTAAATTAGTTGTATGATGTAAATAAATTAATGATTATAATAATTGTCTTTAGATTATTAATTATAACATTAATCAATTTTAATAAATTATATTTATTTTGTTTGTTAATAAGGACTTTTTTATATGCATTTGAGATGAGGAGCAATTTAAAATATATAATAATAAAAAATAATATTTTTTTAAAAAAAAGAGGCATCTAAGTTTTCCACCTGTCCTTGCCTCTATCTTTAACCAGCTTCATGCTTTCTCTCCTTCTTTCCACGTGTCTGGCCTTGGTTTCCTCTTCTTGCATGTACCCACCACCTTGATTCAAGGCTTTTCCTCCAACATACCATGTGCCTAGTCTTGGCATCCTTATGCTGCATGCTTTTCGAAGGGCGTCATCTTCTTTTGGGTGCACGACAACTTTGGAGGGTGGGAAATTCATTCTATTTTGTCACAGCTTTTCTTCGTTCTTTTTGGGATACCTGTCTACCAGTGCATTACAATAGTTCCTCAGTTTACTCTTCTGGGGGGGGGCATTCGGTCAAATAGTACTGACATTCCTTAGAGGCATTCTTTGAGCAGTGCACGTACCTTGTCTAGGCGAGACAAATTGGCAACTGGAAGGTCTGAAAGGCCTAGGGTGGGGAGTTCTTAGGGAGGCTTCCGGGGCTTGCGGAGGAGGAACGTGCAAAGACCTGAGGTAGAGTGCATGTTAGCGAAAGTTGAGGATTCTGCTGTGTCACCTACGAAGAGTACTTTGTGTAGAAAATTGAGGTAAGTCTCTTGCCAAGCTTTCACTTCTAAAGAAAGGAGGTCTATGCATACGGATGGACCACTTCTACTATGTTTTATTTCATTCTAAGGCAATTCTATTATTATTTGTTAATGGAAGGCATTCTATCAAACAGTTCATGTGTCTTGCCTATGTTCCACATTTTGCATACAAATCTGCCATTTGCCTTGTACCATGCTACATTTGAAACATCTTTTAGCTCTGTTCTATGTTGCCTTTGCCCACCGTATTTGGCCAAACAATTCCTTTCTCAGACTTATTTAAAAAAAAAAAAACAAATCATAGCTGTAGAATTTAGACTTTGGATGATGTATAAATTTAAATAATCTTCCTAATTTCGTTGGCAACCTGTCACATCTGCAGCATTTAAAATTAGAATGTTGTAGAGATTTAATAATCTCTCTGATTCCACTCGTAACCTGTCCCAGCCCGAGAATGGTAACACAAAATCCTGTGGCCTCTGGCTTTTCTTAACAGATGCCATGTAGTAGCAGCCGCAGTGTCATAATCATTTATACTTTGCTAAGGTCGTGCAAGATTTTAATATGAATGAGATCTCATGAGAAGGCGGTTAGTTGAAACTAGAACATCTCAGTCAACTCTTTCACGAGTTGCCTTTCTTAAAATTTCCAAAAGCCTTCTCTGCCTGCTCTTGTTAGCATGTATATAGCCTATAGTTTTTAAGCTTTCACAGTTCTCAGGGTGGACCTCCGGAACCTTTTCAAATTTGAGGGAGAACTCTTAAGATCTCCTACCTTCATTTGAACCTATCTCAGCCGCATCTCTGGAAAAATAATAGGAAGTTTAAAGGATTAAATAACCTCCCTGGTTCTTTGGCGTCACCTGCCAATTGCATTTGCTTGAAAGTTTCTAAAGCCTGTTTAATAAGTCCATGTCCTCCTTGAGACATCGGATTCTCCTCCATTTACCTCAGCTTTGGGTCTTTCTTTAACTGCCTCACCTTCATCATCATCGTTAAATGAGTATGCAACATCTGAGTATACCATGGAGCTAACCCCCAGTTGCATTTTCAGGCCCTTTATCCTTAGCAACCACAGTGTCCAAAAAGAGCGATGAATAATTCTGTGTTTTGGAGTTACCAGTCTGCAACTACAAATTCTGAAACCCAAGTGATACATTAAATCCATTTTGTGCATATCTCACATTCATTGCATTCCTTGAGATCACATTTCTTAAAGGCATTCTGAGAACAGCTCACGTGCCTTGCCATAGTGTTTAGATTATGGAGAGTGTATAAATTTAAATAATCTTCCTGACACCATCAGAAACCTATCCCCGCTACAGTGTTGAGACTTTGGAGGGTGTGTAAATTTAAATGATGTCCCTGACGCCATTTGCAACCTGTCGCAGTAGCAATACTTGAACATAGAAGATTGTAGAGGTATAAATAACCCTTCTGTTTCAATGGGAGCCTGTCACATATGCAACACTCTAAATTAGAATGTTGCAGAGGTTTAAATAATCTTCCTGATTCTGTTGGCAACCTGTCACATCTGTAGTACTGAAAATAGAATGTTGTAGAGGTTTAAATAATCTCCCAGATTTCATTGTCAACCTGTTGCAGCGGCAGCGCTTGAACAGGATAGGGCGCATAGATTTAAAAAAATAAAATAAAATATAATAAAATAATCTCCCTGGTTTCATTGGCATCATCTGCCAATTGCATTGTCTTGAAAGTTTCTAAAGCCTTTTCTATGGAGGCAAACTCAGAAAAGACAACATAGAAATGCATTTATTTTACTTTTTACCACAGTGAATTTATGTATTATTTATTTAATATTTTCATATGTTTAATAATGTGTTATAAGGATTTTATGCCAAGAGTCCAATAGTAAATACCTCATTTAGTCTCATGGTGTGGTGTACTCCACTTATGCATTAGGAATACGGTTTTTATTTATAAGGCTAATGTACATCAAACTACTGGGTCATGCCTAGAAAGCTTGTTCATTCATGGGTGAGTGACATCAATTCTAGTGTGTTACATGGTTATAATTGAATATGGCATATATGGTGTGCATTGGAGTTGGAAATGACTTTCAATATTATTGAGTTACATGGATTTTCAATGAAACTTTCATAATAGCTAGTGTGCATCAAACCCCTATAGTGTCATGACTTATAAGTCTTAGCAATAAAATCATCATGACTTTGCCATTAATTTACATACTTGAATTTAGATATTTGGATTATCAAGAGTACATTATTTTACAATATAATGTCAATCTTATTCAAGCTATATATATATATATATATATATATATATCAATTGGCTAATTCAAGTAATAATGTTCATCTCAAATAAGTCATTTAACCATTTTAGTTGAATGTTGATACAACAATTTATCTACTTATGTGTAGCTGGGTTTTCTTGGGAGAGTATACACATTTAAATGTAATGATTTTCCATCCTATTACTAAGAGTGTTGTCAAGAACATATAGATTATGAATTTCTTTAAATATGATAATTATTCTAGGGATAAATCTTGTAAATAAGTGAAGCATTTAGATAACTATAGGAAAGTTTAGTTAAATAAAGGAAAGTATTTTGCTGTCATTGGTAATGTAAATAAGAAAGATGGTTACCATGGATCATGTGTTGAGTCTCTTCTCATTACTAGAGTTAACTTAAGAGATTCATCTCTTGAAACCTTAGTTTGTTATAGTTTTAGAAAGTTCATAAAGAGGTATAAATATACAAAATAGGAATACTTAACATATTAATGTTTATGTCTTAGATTAGATAATTATTTATTATTACGATTGCATTTGAAACAAGTTTTAGTAAATAATGTCTTAAAGGAAATTAAAATAAAGATTATTAATTGGTCACCAAATGATTCACTTTAATTATTTTGAAGTAAATAAAGGTATAAGTTAAGGAATCGAATATTATAATTTTAATAGGGTTTCATTTTACCTTGTTAGTGAATTAAGGAATCGAATATTATAATTTTAATAGGGTTTCATTTTACCCTCTTAGTGAATTAAGGGATCGAATGAGTAAATATTGATGATTAAAAGATTTAATTAAGTTGAGTGAATCAAATGTTATAGAATAGAATTTTAAAATTTATAAGTGATCCTGAATTATATTATTATGAAAGAAAGGAATTTCGTAGATTAAATTAAAGAGTTATATTTTTAGAAAATATGAGTAAATTTAGTCCTTTATATAACATTAAATATTTAAGTAATTATCCTTTATGGGAATTAGTTAATTAAGTTAAGTTTAAAAGAAGATATAGAATTTTATGTTTATATGATGTTAATGGGAATTTTGGAAATCTCATTATTTACTGAATTTTGTACAGCTAATAGTGTTCTTTCTATAGAGTATTTTAATTATGATGTGTGGTATTTTGTAAATATAGTATTGTATCATGAAGATTAGTATTCTTCAAATAATCTAATTCGAGATAAAGATATTCATTTAGTGGAATTATTATTTATTAGAAAGTAGTTTTAGGGTTAAAGATTTAAGCGATAATGCTTTTAAAAAGACTAGGAGGTTACTTATTAAAATAACTCTTTTATTCATGTGAGTAATTGGGAAAGAATAAGGGAATGGTATAAATTTTGGAAATATGACTGATTGTTGGGTGTGCTTGTAAGAGGGAGCCCATTTGTGACTAATGGTCATTAAGGGGATTTGATCTTGAGTTTTGTTTTGCATTGAGGGGACTATGTCAATTTTGTTGAGTTTGAAGGTCTTGCTTTGATGACTAACCCTCGTTCTGCCTCATTGTTCATTTGTAAAGTATGAATTGTAGTCTAGATCATGGGATTGTAGCCTATGTGATGGGAAATCCGTTTTGGTGTTGAGTTTTCCCATGTTTAAACCTTTGTGTTTCCCTTGATCGTATTCATATTTTAAGTTCTCATGGGTGTACTCTATTCCATGATTTGTTTTTCCCTAGTTATGCCTATGAGCGAGATGGTTCATGCCTCGCACTTGTATTTGTTTGGTGGCTTTTATGCATTGGTACACCCTTGTTGTTGTGAGTCTTGTTTCAAAACTATTCGAAAGAGTCTCCTAATCAAGCAATGTTGTACTCGTTGCATGTTGTTTTATGTCAGTGTTATAGTGTTATGCATATGAAGAAAGTTGAGTCGTTCATTGGAAACTAATGGTTATATCCCATGTGGGTGAGTTGGAGCAACTCAAGTTGTCGAACTATGGTGCCTCTGTGAATTATATACGTAGGCAAGGCCATCAAGTGATGAGCCCCCGAGGCATTAGGTCGGGCCCCTAGGACTGTTCTTCTGAGTCTTGTTTGAGACTTGTTGTTTATTCTCGATAACGTAAAAACTACCATTGATTTATATAGCTTGTCTTAGTAATCATGTGCTAACTATCTTTGATCTTATGTGTGTGCCAAGTCATGTAGACCTTGCAGGTATAGGCATTGGGAGCAAGGAATTGTCGATAAAATAGAATGTAAGAGGTATGTTAAGCTGACCTAAGTAAGTAGACTCTATTGCCAAAGTTAGTAAATCACTTCTATCTTTTCTTGTAACTTGTGTGATCATTGAATATAGCTATAAGTAGTGAATTGTGTTGTTGTTGTCTTATAAGTAAACAAAAATAAAATAAAATAAAATAAAAATTATTGCAAAATTAGGAAAGATGTTATAGTTTTGCCTAGTTGTTTAGTGTGTAAAATGTGGGCATGAGATTGGTCACTTTGTACCTTATTTTTCATTAATTTCTCATTCTTGTACTCAATGTACTTTTCCCATTGATATTAGGGAAAAATTATGTGATGAACTATTGTATCTTTGATATGTTGTATCTGTGGAAATATGCTCTGCAATTGTATTATGGAACTGTGATTTGAATTGCAATGAAATGATGTATCGTTTTCCATGCTTGTGATCATTAATAGTAGTGTGTCATCACTATGTGTTCTTGGTTGTTTATTCTCTTCCATTTGATAAAAGTTTATGATTCGTAATGACCGTTTCGTGTACCCCAAAGGACGTGAAAGATTTAGTAAATGCATAATTGCTTTTCGTGTAATGTGTGCACACATTCATCATATGCAATGTTCCGCAATGTTTCACTTTCAAAAAAAAAAATTGTACGGTGTTTGTTGTCCTTTGGGGTTCACACGGAAGCATTACATATTCCATGATCCATCATTAGGATGATATGCGAGCGAGCGAGCAAGAGAGAGAGAGAGATCCTGTTGATGAATCATAGAGTATGATGTGAAATGTTGATATAAAAAATTGACACTTCAATCTAGAAATTGACACTTGATTATCATGGACTGTGGAAACTTGATGCTTTTAATAGAAGCCTTGTGAAATAAGTTTCTAAAAATTAAGAATGATTTGAAATCACCACATAGAATTTAGAGAATTATAAAAAGATAAAAGGTTTAGTTGTCGACATGGAAAGAGATACTTGAGTTATATTTTGTTGGAAAAGCCTGTACTTGCAAGGGTGAAGGGTTTTTACTGGAAATGCTACAACATTGTTTTGGAAGTGGAAGGTTTAATTCCTCCAAGGTTGTACCAACTTGCCCTACTCACTACAGGATTCTCTACTTACCATGCTTGCTACTATCCAACCTTCGTGTAGTCATGAAATGAAATATTTTAATAACGTCCACGAGGCCACAACAACCTATGGGACCTAGTAACAACACAAGACCACCACCAAAAATAGAAGACCCTAAACAACCTAAGATCTTTGCTCGAGGTTAGCTCAACTACAGTGAATTTTGATGATGTAATTTGCTGATTTGACCAACCTTTCCTCCTCAAACAAGGTATTTAAGTTATCAACTTGTAAGGTGTCCCCATAACTAACCTGAATATCTTTATATGTTGAGCACTCCATAACAAAGTGCCACTCTGTCTCCACCAATCCCATGTCACAAAATTGACATATTCTTTTTTCCCACTCTTCTTTAGGAACCATCCATCTGCATGTTTCACATCTAAGATGATGTGAGCTAGTCCAAAGTTGAGCTATCAACATCTTTGCTCTGCATTTAATAGTCTCTCCTATATAAGCCTTTTCTTCATGGTCCCCCTTGGGATTAAATTCTTTGATATAGTAATCTTTTTTTCGCCTTGATTGTTTTGTCCATATAGCATTTTTGAAGTTTTGTTTCACATATTTTTTTATCTCTTCATTTGTACTTGGACAATCTTGAATATTCACACCCCACTTTTCCATCCATTTTTTGTTTTGTTTCATCCATGCATTCTTTCTTCTATCCAACTTTTCTTTTGCAATTAGCTTAGGCCACCGATGCCTCTCCATATTCTAAACCTTTTGTAGGTAACTTAGTAACTGAATCATCGCAATGGGAAGGTGCCCATCTCCACTAGTAAAATCTCATAAGGTATTGCAATTTTGAGCTTAAGGCTACTAACAATTAGATGCTTTTGAATTCTTTCCACTTGCCTCCATTTCTGATCTGACATGCTGCTGCCCCAAATTTCGCACCCATATAGAACCATCGGGGGCACAAGTAAGCCAAAAAATATTCTCTTGGTTTTCCAATCCCATAATTCAACATTTCTGCATCTATTTTGTAGAGAGTAAAGTGCTTTCCAGCCCCCTTGGATCCTTTTTTCTCTACAAGTTTCCCAACTGAGCTTGTAGTGAAAATATAGTCCAAGGTATTTGTTTTCATCCACAATTTCTAGCGGATTGCCTTCAAAGATAAAGCTAATTTGCTAATTTTTCCTTCTTAGAGAGATCATTATTTTAGTTTTACTAGTGTTCACTTGCATTCCAACTTCCTGACAAAAGGATTCAAGAGCTTTCAAATGCTTTCTTAAATCATGTGTTGTTTTAGCGATCAAAATGAGATCATCAGCATACAAGATCAATTTTATTACATAATTGGCCAATTGAATACCTTCCCCACCAACTTTGTCTATCCACTCTTCCAGCTTGTCAATGTAAAGCCC
This sequence comes from Sequoia sempervirens, assembly GCA_007258455.2. NCBI lineage: Eukaryota > Viridiplantae > Streptophyta > Pinopsida > Cupressales > Cupressaceae > Sequoia > Sequoia sempervirens. The sequence continues at coordinate 20,583 of VDFB02280921.1, read as the reverse complement.
AAATAGCGTTGGGGAAAGCAGGCATCCTTGCTTGACTCCAATGTCGCTGCCAAAGCACTCAAACATACCTTCATTGGTTCTGATTTTAGCTCTAACTTGCTCATATAGCCTATGAACAGCCGCCCTAAGTGCCTTTGGGACTCCCAATTCCTCCATTCTATTCCACAACTTGCCCCGTGGCACTGTGTCAAAGGATTTTTTGAAGTCTACAAAGAAGCAAAAGGCCTCCTCCCCTTGAGCGTTCCAATTTTTTTCAATCAAAAATCTAAGAGTAATACCGTGATCGATAGTGGAATGTTGTGGTCTAAAACTAGCCTGACCTTCAGCTCTTTTTTTCTCTTTCTCATCCCAACTACTAATTATGTGCTCAATCATGCTTCCAAAGAGTTTTCCAAGAAGCAGATTAATCATAATAGTGTGGTAATTTGATGGGTTATTAGTATCCCCACTTTTGTATAAGGGAATAACAACACTAGTTGTCCACCCTTTTGGAAAGCCCTCTTGAATAACCCTATTGAAAATGCCCTTGATGCAAGGTGCAAGGACCTCAATGCCCCATTTTAAGAATTTTGCTTGCAACCCATCAATATCCTATGCTTTTCCCCTAGCCAACATTTTTATCCCTTGATTGATGTCTTCGATGATGAAAAGTTCAGTGGTAACCATGATTATTGGAGGTCTATGCTTATCTTGTTCCCACTCATGCAGTAACTTTTCATATTTCAACCATTGAGAGCTTGTGATATTGTTTTCCGCTTGTTTTCTTTTTTGTTATAGCTCCTTCCAGAATTTCTTGGGATTGTTCTTTCCAAGGGCAATGAGCTCCAGCCTTCTAGTGCTCACATATTTTTCTTTCTTGTTTTGTATCATCTTTTCATATTCTTTCTTGTTTTTTGTGGTCCTTCCACCCTCATGAAGTTTTCTTTTTGTTAACTTGCACTCTTCATCAAAGCATGGATTTGTTGGGAAAGTAGATGCAATTTCCTTCTTAGGCCTAGCCATCTTACACTCATCCAAATCCTTATGAACAATTTCCTTTCATAATCCCTAAAAATCCTTTTGAGGGCAGCCTTGAATACTTCCTGATTGTCATGGTTCATGACGATTCTACCTTGTGGAGGCACTTTCTTTTTGCTGATATGAATCTACCCCCCTAGTGCATGCTAGTGTGGGTGTCAATATTTACATATATTGGATTATGGTATGATTTTAGCTCTAAAGGACATTTTCCAATCACGGGTTCCTTTATCTTTGACGTGTAAACATGCAAGCAAATGACATAATCAACCACACTTTTCCCATTGTATGTTTTGCAAGTGATGTTGCTTGAGTTCGGCCATGCCTTCATACCATTGCAAATGACCAAGTTGAATAAACTACATAGCCCCAACAACTCAGCCCCTTAATGCGTGACATTGTGCTTACTATCTTGGGAATTCCTTTTCCACAGATGTTGTCCCTCTTCCTCTAGCCATAGCGGATCAAATTTCTCCTTGTCCTTGCTTTTCAATTTGATATCTTGTATGTTTGTTGTCCTTGCATTAAAATACCCTATTAAAATAACCTCTCCCATGCCATTATAGACTGAAATGTCTTTTTTTAGAGCAGAAAAAGGATCCTCATGGTCTAGGCTCCTTTTCTTGTAAGATTTGAAGCCTTTTGGAGTGAAATAATAGGCTGCCACTCTTATGACAATTTGATTTTCTGTTATTTTAAACCATATTTATTGTTTTTTTGGTTCTTCTTTCTCAAATTGAATGCTATTGCACCATGTTTCTTTGATTAGGACTGCAACTCCACCATGTCCTTTTCCACTATTTGTTCTCTCATTCCAAATGGAAGCTTTTTTATATCCTTCAAAGTATGGAATGTTGTAGCCATCGTGCTCATGATTCTTCGTAAGAATGATGATGTCCTTTCCTTCTGCAATGGGCCCTAAACCAAGTCCTCTTCTCCACAGGCAACCTCTACAATTCCAACTTACCATTAACACCTGATCCTGGAGGGCCCTGAGTTCCTATTTTTGGTGAGTAATTTTGTCACTAACTTGAGCTTTCCCATTTTGTAACCAAGTGTATTTTCCTTCATTCCTTGTTGCCTTTACTTTTTACCACTCTTTACGCCTTTCTTCTTGTTGTACTATTGTTAAGTCCTCTTCAAGGTATATTTGCATACCTTTAAGGAACTTCTTGTTCCTTGGCAGCCTATTCTTATCTTCAATGTTCACCAAAGTGACCTTTACATGCCTACTCTTTCCATCTTTCACCCATTTTCCAATTTTGTTTGCTTGCTTAATGACACATGTCCATTGTAACTCGTCCCTGGTAAAATATTTTTCTAGCTCCTTTGTGGTTTCTTTCTCCCCATAGTCCTTTAACCCTTTAACAATGACATTCACAACCCTAAAATTTCTATCATTCTCTTCTCTTATCTTCCTTGGAACTTGCTTTTCTATGAGGTCCTTGTGTGTGTCTGAAGGGCCTTTCACTACGTGAGCCTAGCTTTTGGCCTCCTCTAATTGGTCCCTTAGCTGGTTTTATTTTATCTTTACACTATTAAAAACTGATTGTATCTCTTTTATTTGCAAGTTGCTACTTTCATCTACCTCTCTCTTGATATGCTTTTGTTTGTTGTGCCACTTTGTGCTAAAACTTGTCTTATCGAAATCAATTCTTGCTCTCCATTTGACATGGAAATTTGAAGTTTACTTATTTCTTCTTTGAGAAATTTGTTCTCCCTTGATAATTACCAATTGGCATCCATGATCTCCTTCATTTTAGCATCTTCAAAGAGCGCCCTTGCCTCTAATGATTGGAGCCTCTTGTTCATGGCCATTAGCTCATTGACATACAACTCAGAGGACCACATTAGTGGTGTTATGGTGGGACTATAAGAATCAGAAGATTTACCCTCACCCCCTTCTACCTTGCCTACTGAAATGTTTATATCTTCGCATTGGTTCAAGACTGAGACTAGGTGGGATGTTGGGTACATATTCTCATTACCTTCGGATTTTTCTTTTTGAACTTGCTAGATTTCAATAGGGTCTAATAAGCACTTATGTTCCATCCTTGCTAGAATTACAGTAAATTTCCCTCTCTTTACAAACTTTACCTTTCGAGTTTTCCTACGCTTTAAAATACCTTTGTACTATTTTTCATTTACAAACACACACTCCTCCCCTGTGTTTGACCTATCCTGTGGATAGCCCATCACGTAAGCACCCCATGTGTTAAATAGAGCCGCAACTGAGGGCTCCACTGGAAGGTGTGCTGGGGGATTAAAAGGGATTAGAGTAGACCCTTGGGGTTGTGTATCGCCATTTAGGTTTTCAAAAGTTTCAATACCTATTGCATTGCCTTCCACTGCCTCATTTACTATTAACTACTTTGGTATGTTGTTAGACTCCGTTGGGAAGGTAACCTTGTTTGATTCTCCCAATATATCAGCCTGCTTTGTTATGCTAATAGTCTTAGTTGGCCCTGAACCCACACTCGATACCCCCGAGTATGCCATACCTTCCCTACTTTTAGTATGCTCAATCATTAGAGATCTTTATAGTTTCCTGTGTGTTTTTGAGAAAAAGGTAGCCGTTTTGTTTTATAATTTTTTTGCACTTGGAATAACAAATAATTTTTTTTGATGCTAGAGAAGATAAGGAGGCAAAGAAACTAAAAAAGATAGATGTGGGGCACACCTATTCCTATTGTTGCATTGTATTTCGAAGAAGCTTTGTCTCTTGAATGGAAAGAAAGCCCTGGGCCCACACGGTCACACCCTTCTGCTCTACCTTTGATCCTGACTCCCACTTCTGAAAACCCTTGTCGCTTTTGCTACAAACTCCCAAGCCCTTGTCATTTTTAGAAAAATCCCCAAAATCCCCTCTGTCGATGGTGCCAGTTTGCCATAGCCCATTGATGGTCACCACTGTCCGTTGATGGTCCACTTCACCTCAAAATTTACCCTGAATCATGCCTTGACCTCAATGTGGAATGTTCTTTTTTAAAATGAAAATTGAATTAAAATTAAAATCTTGTGGATTCTTTTCCCAGTGCATATAATTCTTCAACACATTCAACTACTCTCATTTATTATTTATGTCAAGTGGATTCAGCTATACTTCGGATCGGCATGCCCTCACATACAATGCACCTCCTCGGGTCATGTAATCTTCTATCGATGTCATCCTTAATTTATTTTGACAATATTTGAGGTGGGTTCTTTTGTTTATTAATTCACTTCATAAAATACAAGTTGCTTTGATCGCGTCATAAAAGAACACGCAAGTTTCCTATCATTAATATTTGCATGAGAACATTGCACTATGGGAGTTATAAGCTGCATGATAATAATATAATGACTTTTTTTTTCTTTGTCGCAAAAAATAAACAATCAAGACTGGATCACAAAAAAGATATGAAATAGGCAAAGCTTAAACCCTCCAACATTTCCATTATAATCCATATGCCCCCCACCACCTAAAGACCATTCTTGGAAAGAGAATTGACCTCTATATTAAGCTCTCTTAAAACATGCGAGAAAGAGATTGACCAAAACAACAAAAGTTTGTACCTGATCGATGTGGTTTTTATAGCGGCCAAAACAATACTTTCAATTCTAGCATTCCAAGTCAGTCAAATGCTCGAGGACACAAGCAAAGGAAGGGCAATAAAAGCTTCCATATGAATCCAATTTTCAAGACAATGATAAAAGAAATTTATCAGTTCTATCATTTAATTTTTAAAGAGTGAATAATTGATTAGTTCAAGTTTATTTTTAAAATAGTCTTCTTTATATTTTTTAGGGAGAAATATTTAAAATAATAACTTTTTTAATTATTATTTATTCTTGTAAATTATTAGGACTATTTCAAGATATAATAAAATTATTTTATTTGAAATTTTATAATCTTTGTTTTATGGTATACATGCATGCACCTTTTTAGTCTAATAAAATATGAATACATGGTCACCTCTTTCATTCTTATTACAAATTGATAGACATGAGCAAAGTATGGGTCCACGTGCTCAACTCTAGATCAATATCAAGTCAATAAACAAATAGAAAAAAGTGTAGATGACAAATACATAATGCTTAAACAATGTTCTAAGGGTCATTTTATAATCAATGTGCAATAGCAAGTCATGAACAAATAGGAAAATAACATAGGCAACAAGTACAAATCAGTCAAAAAAATGTGTACAGGTCCATTTATACATTGCATCGTGCATGACATGCGATGTGGTAGGTGTAGGGTTGCCATCTTGTAAATGGCTACAAGGAGAAAGCTACCTATCAAACACCAAATTTGTTGGCACATGCTTGAGCTAGAATTATGCTAGAATTCATCTTTTATGGTACACAAGCCACCCCCATTCAAATATTGCTAATTAGAAGGGCTCAAACAAATGTGCACAAGGCCATGTATAAGAAACTAGCAATAACAAGATAATGAACATACCAAATAGGAAAAAGTGTAGGGGATACGTTTAAAGGACTCGAATAAATGTGTGTAGGGCCATTTATAATTTGTAATAAGGCTATCATTTACTAAATGGTTTAGGGATTGAACTACTTGTCAACCACTAAACCGTTCGCTAGAACCATATGGCACTTCATCATTCGATACTACACATATTAACACCCTTTACACATTACTCATTGGAGGGGATTAAAATAAATATGCAAGGACCATTTATAAGTGACAAGTAATAAAAAATGAGTGAACAAATAGACAAAAGTGTGGAGATAAATATAAATTATTGATGCTCAAAGTTGTAAATCCCATATCCTTAAGGTTAGATAGTTTCAAAGGTGCTAGGGATGTCAAACCTAAGAAGAATACCACAAACCTTATATTCAAGTCAAGAAACTAGGGACTAATTACTGAGGTGGGTAGGCCTCCTTCACTTCTAGCTCTTGACTAAACAAGGAGGGTTTCTTTAAGGTGTTGCAAAAATTGCCACAATAACTAAACATCAACCTTGATACAAACCATACCCACTATATTGTGCACCCTTACTTCAGTTATCACTTTGTGCCTATATGATGGCTTGCAATACTCAAGGTCAAGAACCTTATTAGAGAAGATAAGTTTCCGCATAAATGTCAATGAATATGTTTTTTGATAACCCCTTATGATCAATGCTATATTCATTCATGGATGATAGTTGGAACATAATAAAATAGATAAAAATGGAAATATGTTTATAGTAATTTGTATTGAGAGTCTTTGGGATGATAGGGAGAAGGAGCTAGTAGCAGATCAATGCCTTTATCTAGTTGGGAAACAAAGTCTCGAAGTTCATACAGAAGATGCTATAATTATAACCAAAGGTGATACCTTAATCAAGATACCACAAAAGACTATGTCATTTGAAATGCATGCATAAGCTAGGATCTACACATACATTTGGAAATATAAAAGATAGCTATATAATATTAAATGTATACATAATCATCCATGGGCATACCTATACATTTTCTTTATTTTTCTGAGAAGATACCTTGTAAAATATGTACAAGGATTTTATAGGCATATGGTTGGCCAACTAATCATGAACGCATCCATAAATGTACACCACATATAGGGATAAACTAAATTAAGATTGATTCTATCTTTAATAATTCAATCTACAAAGTTTACACATTTTATTACAAATTTGGGACAAACCTAGATCATTAAAATACAAAAACTATAACACCTAGATAAGGAAACTATGAACCCCAAGGATTTACTACATAATTCATTATCTTTGTTATGCTCCTCTCCAATCCAATGTCATCCAATACCTCAAAATTAAACCAAAACAAATTTTTATATGGTTGGGCAAGCACCCTAGAAAGAAACACTATAACATGTTTTAAAATCAACAACCCAGATGAACTCCCTCCAAAATAAATGCATGACACCTAGAGATGGATAGAATTTAATGTAGGTAGCTAGAGGAGGATTAACATTTATGGAAAGTAGGTGGATCAGGTGGAGGAGAGATTCACCATTCTCATTTGGAACTTGCAAATTAAATAAATATAAAAAATATTTCCCCTTTATAAATATCAAGCTCCCTTAGGCCTTAATAGTTTTGAAGTTTTTCCCCTTTAATTTATCTGACCTTTGGATGGATTAGGTATTCATACTCTTGTACCTTTAATAGATATTAAGATTCCCTTTTAAGCACATCAAGTTCTCGAGGATATTTATACTTGCCATCACATGTTGAATTTAGAGGGGAGCATGTTGGGTGATCCCACAATACTGGTTTACAATTTTTGGCCAAATTGGACGCCGAACTGATTTTTTCTAACTAAATCTTCACTTTCAGGCACCTATAGCAGCTAAACCATGAGGAATTTGATGATGATGCAAACTAGTGATTTGTGACATTTTGTTTGTAGATTCTAAATATATTTTTTTCAAAAATTTTGGAATCAGATTGGACTTCTTTTACCATCTCCTTCAAAAACTAGTTTTTATCAATAAACACCATTTTTAAGGAGTGATGCTCACCATATACAACATAACTTTTTTTCTAAGAAGGATAAAATTCTTTTTTTTTTGAATTTAGATTTGTAACTATGATATCTAACTAGTTCATTTGGTTTCACAGTGTTATTATTAAATATTTTTTCCTTAATCAAGTTTTGAAGTCAAACCAATTACAATTCAGACATAGGCTAACTGTATACAACATCACTTTTTTGTATGTATCAAAATTCAATTTTTTTACTAGATGAAGGAAATTGATACCTAGCCTAAACATATTTTTTAGAATTTTATTTTGATAATCTACTATTTTTCCACATGTGCAGAACAAAGAGCTTGATTTTTAGTGAAAAACCTATGTTTAATAAAACTAAAAAAACAAAAATATAATAAAACTAAAACATATTAAAATTATGTTTGATGGATAGCTCCTTCCGAAGAATACCATCATCTAGTTGGGTCTATGAAGTCTCCTCCATTTTCATCCTCAACTTGAGCTTCAAAGGGAAAAATTCTTTAGAAATTTGGTGCCAAAGGGGGAGAAGGGAGGTTGAAGGGGGAAAAAGGGGGGTTCGAATGAACCCAAGTTTGAGTGAACCCCCTTTGGAGGTTCACTCGAACCTGGGTTCATTCGATCCCAGGTTCAATTGAACCCCCTCTTGTAGTCAATTTTCCATTGTCTTCGTCATAAAAAATGCAAAAAAAGTGAGTCCCATCATTTAATATGGTTCGCTCAAACCAAGGTCCATTCAAACACCCCAGCTCGCGTGAACCCCTAAAAAGAAAAAAAAAATCATAGGAGCATTTTTGCAATTTTCCTTCCTCACTGGAATTGTAAACCAGTTTTGTGGGTTTACCCTGTCCCTTTCTGAAACTCTAATATGTTATATCCTCTTTCACTTTGGAGTTTCACACTTTCAACGAAATGAGGAACCTACAAACCATGTCGACGAATTGGAAAATTTTGGAACACACAAAATTTATGACATTTGAACTCATTTATTCCCTCTTTGTTGCACTTTCAAACTCTTCACAAACTAACAAACCTTAAGAAATTTTGTTGTACTTTCACAAAGTTCATGAACTAGCAAACTTTGTGTCATCATGGACTTGGTGACCTTAACTCCTTTAATCACAATTTCATAGGATTCATGAACTCATAAACCTTGTATAATTTGTAACCTTAGCAATTTTTTTCCAAGTTTGTAAACCTTGGAACTTAGTGGTCTTGACTTACTCCATTTTCAAGGTTTTGGAAGATCAAGGTTAAAGGAAATGGGTATACAATGACAAGAAAATTTGGCAGTTCAATTCTAATAAGTAATATAAAGGAGATAGAAAAAATTGTAGGCTTTAATCCCAATCACTTATATATTTATCTATAATCCATTTTATCTAAAAAAGTTATCATTGCAACACTCAATGAGTTTGGTCTTCTCCTTACTACCAACAACAAAGGTCCTAACAATGGAACCAAATATTGAAAAGAAACCAAAAACTTAAGATTATTGTCATTTCTATGTTAGATTTTTGTTTTACCCTAGTATGATGCATAAGGAAGATAATAAAACAATTATATGGTTGATTACAGAATAGTGTGATAGAGTATAGAATAATACAAAGAAAAAATAGCATACACCTATACACCATTAATCTATATATTGAATGTGTATAGTTATCATATATTTATCTATCATGATATATTATCATATGTCCATTACATTCATTCTTCACTTTGGTATCCTATCTTATTCTCTCATTACTCATATATCTCTCTTCTAACTTCTCATATAATATCTCACACATCTCTCTCTTACCATGTGCTATCTATCTCTATACCTTATGCTCTTATTTTTCTCTCTTTCTATATGTTATGTATATTTAGTATCTAGTTCAATACATGCATTTTCATTATTATCTATAGGGTCATTTCTCTATCTATATTAATTTATACTTGTTTCTTTCTAGAGTTGATGCAACTTATTTATATGTGTTGCATTGTTGTTCTATTGGCCCATGGTAACTCTAACTAATTTTATTCTACTGAGGGATATGTTATATTACTACCAACCTCTAGAAATTTTTAGGTTGTTTACCACTAGCATCAATTTGGCTTCACTTCTAAGCTTCAACTTAATGGGAATGAATTGGATCTACCTTGGTCAATACATATATCCATTGATATAACATCAAATAATACTTCATCAAATGATATGACATATTTTGAACTCTTAAATAAATCATTTTTCACTCACTATCATCTTATATTTTTTTATATAATTAAGAGATTCTAAATGAACTAAGATGTCCTAAAATATTCAACTTCAATTTAGAAACCATTTCTTTGATACAAAAATATCTATCCTACCACTATCAATGAAATTTTTTTAGTGCTTATCTTCAATGTTTTATTCATTTAAATTAAATTTATCCTCTTATTAATTTTATCTCTATACATACCATGAGATTTTAATTTTTTTTTTTTACTAATGGATGTCTTATTTCTAACTCATCTACTTGGCCTTGTGCTCCACTTAATTCTTCATAAAAATGTGCAATTCTTGCACATCCTCCTATTATCTTTTCATCAATTTATTGAGATCGGGTGCATTAAAAATGATCCATTTCGTTCTATTCCCCATCTAAAACAAGGTCCTCTTAATAATATATCATTTCTTCTACTAGATCTTCCTCTATTTCTTTGATATCTAATTGATGGGTGTTTTATGCACTTCTCAACACAGGTAATGCATAAGAGCATCACCTCTCTTGAAAGGCACTCTCCAACAAGAAGTTGTTGAAAATCACCACAAGGTCTCTCGGGTGTCAGGTCATGACTTGCTTGGAATTTCTTAGTTGGTTCAATGTGATTTTGCTGGTAATCACAAGGCAGACTTATGGAGTTCTTAAAATAGGAAAATGATTGTACAATTGATGTAGGTTCAAACAATAGTCTAGAACTCCTATTTCAACTTTAGATTTGGCTTTACAATGTGCAATGAACCTTGTCCAAATTCATTACTAAAAAAAAAGGAAAAAGGGCAAGGAAGATAGGAAGTTCCTGGACCTAAAACTAACAAATGAACAGTGATCATGGAGGACCCTATAGTGAACAACCTTCCCTAAACAAAGTTCTACTTAACCAAATCAACTTACTATCTCATGAAACATGTACAATCTTCTAAGGTCTACAGATTCTCAACCTTTCATTCACCATTAAGTTATTAACAAGAGATAGAATTTAAGTGCAACATTCATATAAAGTTTAGACTAGCTTTACACTGTGGTTTATCATCAATAAACAACAAAAAGCATGAACTATGAAAGGAATCAACACAATAGAATTCTTCAAAACCAATGAACAACATTAACCAATCTACTACATAAGCTAAAACACATAGAACAACAAAGTTATTCTATTCAAGTCTACTAACTATGAGAAAAAGAATCATGCAACATGAAGTTGGAGCTCAAGAATCCACCAAATCAATGAATTTATATTAATATTCCAACAACATGTCTTTACAACAACTCAACTCTCTCTTGAAAATGAGAGGAGACCCCTTATTTATAGTGTCCAAAAAGAAAAATGAATAGCCAGGATTTAATTCATTGTGTGGCCAGGATTCACTACAAATTAGGATTTCACCTACCCCCAAATATTTTACAATATAAAATTACATTTTGTCATTTATTCTATTTTGTTCTCATGTTGTAGCACTATAGCTCTTTTCTCTTCTTGTTGGTTTCCTTTTGCTGCAACTATTTGGTGAGGAATTCATCATCAATTATGGGATTTCCTTCACCCTTCTTCACAGTGGTGTACTCCACAAACTTTATGATCAACGCCTGGAGCTTGCTCCACTCTAATATATCTGATTGGATCAATTGAAAGTTCAACCTCCTTGATCTACCAGTGAGCGCGTCCTAGTCCTTGTCATACCTTTGTGCATTCTTTATCACCTGTTCAGATAGGGTGAAGGCTCATGTAGAAAAACCCATAAAATCTAGTGTAAGTACATCCATGGTCTCATTTTCCATCTTCTTATGAAACTATGGATTTATTTTCTTTGGGTCTAGCTCAACGGCAGGCACATCAAAATTTGTCATCAACCTTAGATATTCTTCACAGGCTGCCCTACTTTATTTTACCCAATTAAGATCTAGCTCCACTTCATGGAGCACTCATTCCAACACTTCCTTTATGTGATCTAAGCGCAACTTTCATGTCTCCACGAGCCAATGGTCACCTTCTACCAAAGCAAACTTCTTCTCCTAGGATTTATTAGGTATCTTGAGAATAGCCTCAAGCTTGGGATATGTGATTTTGTATTTGTTTGGGAAGTCGATGTAGAATTTCCTTACGCCCTTGAGTATCTTTTGCACCTCTAAGAACTTTTTTACAGTCCTGACAACACAACCTATGCCCATGTTTCCATTGTAGAAGACTTGTCAGAACCAATCCTCTGTGGCCTTTGTCCAATTCTTTCTTTTCTCTAATTTGTCAATGTGGTCCTTGGACAACAGTTGCGGTGGCATTGAGAACATGGTAGGGATCTCTTCAACTGATGACCACTATTGCATGTAAGTTGTTAAGTTAGCCACTTGTGCTTTTAATTCCTCTTTGGAGGTCTTACCTTATGCATCTGGTGCGTAATGGTGGAAACGGATCCCTGGAGATGGTCGATCTTTTGTTCTCTTGTTGTTGTTCCCAAATCAAGGGTGGAGATATTGTAGCTTACCCCTTCTTCTCCCATTACTGGGGTGGCTATCTGCACTATCCTAGATCTGACTGCGTCCATCATTAGATGGTATCTAACCTTTGGCTTCTTCTCCCTCTTTGTGTTTATTTGGGCTCGAGCCAAGATGGCCTCCAGCCTTGCCTTTGGATCCATTGGGGTTGGGGTTTTCTTCTCCAACTATTTCTCTATCCATTCTAGCATTTGAGATTCCCCTTTCGGTGATTCATGATCGCCTTCTTCTTCATGGGTGTGTTGGATTTCTATTGCTTTGTCACCCAAAGCCTCTTGTTTTGTCTTTTCTTCTTCTTCTTCATTAGAATCCTGAATGAAGACAGTCTCTTTTTGTGGGGATTTGGTGGCTGTGTGCTCTTTAGGGTTGTCCTCCCCTTCAAAAGTTTTCTCTTCCTCCTCTTGTTCGTGCTCATGTTCTTCATGATGTTCCATTTTTGGGCTCTTTTGAGCTTCATTCTCTTCCTCAAGCTTATGTTCTTCTTTCTTTTCCTCTTCTTCATGCCGAGGAGGAATTCCTTCATCATGCTTGGGGATTTTATTTTTTCCCCAGTTGGAGGCCTAATGTCCTCCATTTCCTCTTCTATGTTCTTCTCCTCATCAAAAAGATGCCTCTCTACTTCTTCTCCTACATTTTTGAGTTGCTAAGCCAAGTCCTCTTTGAGTTTCACATCAAAATTTTCTACAATATACTTGGTTCCTGACTCTTCAGTGTCTTATGTAGATGAGTGTGTTTCTTCCTCCTCTCATACCACTTCATCAATTGTTAGATGTTCATACTCAGGATGCTCATGGTAGTCATCCGCTTCTTCTTCTATTTATTTGGTAGCCTCCCTTTCCTATCTCTCTAGCTCTTCCAATATCTGCATGGTTGCTTTCATTTTTGGAGGTTCGGTTGGAGGAGAAGGGATGGGGAGGTTTGCAACAATCTATGCCAAGGCAGCTTGTATTGTCGAGTTCATGAACACCCCAAACAGCTCCATTGGGATGTTTTGCATGTGTCTAACAAAGGATTCTAAAAGTGATAGGGTGGGCATTGGCATTGTTGCAGTGGTAAGTGGAAGAGAGATGGTTGGAGAAATAGATGAAGAAGAAAGTGGAGAAGTAGTTGCAGAGGAAGAGTCTATTACCATGACTTGTGCAGTGGGTGGGTTGGAAGCAAGGTGGACCGAGATATCCACCGTGGGTGGAGAAGTGGCAACCATTAGCCAAGAAGCAAGTAGAGGGGTAGTAGTGGTGGCAATGTCAGCAACAACGATGACTACAAGAATGGAGGTAGTGGGTGGGGACTTTGGTTGCTTAGCCTCTTGCTCTTCTCCCTCATGGAGTAGGTCCTCCTGGATGGTGGGCATCTCTGTGAAACCACCTGATGTCTTTGGCTTCTTGGAGGGTTCACCCTCCAAGGTTTTTCTCAAGTACACTCTAGGCTTAGGTTGTCTTTCAGCTGTTTCTTTTCTCTTTCTCGACCTAGTGGCGGGAGGAGATTTTGAAGTTTCTCCAGATGGGGCAGCAGCTGTCCCACCATCAATCTCGCTTCTAGGTTCATCTTCAAGTTCTCCATATGTCAGGGTGGCTCCTTATAGCTTCAATTGGATGATTTTCCCATCGATCCATTCTTTTTGGTTCTCACCTCAATTGAATTCATCAAAATATCAAGGTCATTGACCTCTTCTTCGTTCCAATCAATTAATGGCAGTGGGAGATTGGAAATTGCACTGTATCGAGGATCAATCACTGTATTTTCATCCTCCACTATTTGATCTAGCATAGGGAACAAGTTGACCTTATTGAGAAAGTATGTCATCGTGCGCATGTAGTGCCTCATTTGCACTTCTTTATCATCCTTGCAGTTGGCCCAAAAGTCTTCAACATTATCTATGTGGGTGTGTTCCATCCTGACCATCTTCCTAAGCTTACCGTATGGATCCATCCATAGCCGAGCAGTGTGGAGCTCCAGGTTAGATTCTACAAGTTCTTTATCAAAATAGTCTACACACTGGGATGTGTGGATTTCATACATTCCTTGGCTGAAGGAAAGGGGATAAGGAATCCCTGCTCTATGCTTATCACTTAAGAAGGTGTGTGTACACTACAGTTGTCAAGAGAGCTCAAGTAATATTATCAAGTTATTTGGGTACCGGGGAAACTTGTATGGTTTCTCTGAGAAACCCTTAGCTCAGATGTAGGTGAACTTTGGAAATTGGATAAACAAGAAGCCAAATTGGCAGATGTAAGCATTTGCACTGTGGGTGACTCTCCTTTCAAAATCATCTCCCAATAGTTTGATAATATAGCCTATGAAGGTGTCATTGACTTTGTAGTAGTCCTTAAAATTTATGTACTCAAGTTGGGGATACTTGTCATACACCTCTAACTCCCTCCTTGGTGTCTCACTTGGAGCCACAAACAAGCCTCTGTATTGTATCTGGTTGGCTAGAAGATAGACTAGGTAGGATGTCATGTAAAATCGTTGAGTCTTTTTTATTGCCACAAATTGCTCATGCAAGCAATTACTAATCATTCCCACCCAATAGAATTTATCTTCACCCTAGAGGATTCTTCCACAAAGTATAGCATCCACTCATGAAAATAGGTTGTGGTTGGAAGGCCCATAGCTCTACTGAATAGGGTTACCAAGTCATGGTAATCCTCGTAGAAGTTGTTGCCGAAGAGCTCTTTGGGTACTTTAGTTGCACTGCCCCTCTTTTCTTTTAACCAATACTGATTGATCATCTTTTTGCATTTGAGGGGGTCTTCATCCCACATTTGCTTACTATCTTCTTTGGATGCTTCCTCCATCTCATTGAAAGTAGGGATGTGGAAGGTCTTCCCTATTGACTTGGCAGATAGGTCAGCTAATACATTTACATCTCTATCTACTATTATTTTTGTATCCTCTTGATATGCCTCCCTACAAGTCATCACAAGCTCGGGAGCAATGAGAGCAGGCAGGAAACCGACAACTTTTCCTAACCCACTACCTCTAATCTTTCTAGAATTTTATGTGGTGGGGTTGATTTTGACCCTCTGCTTGAATTCATCAATATCTATGTGTCCCAAATTAGTGTCTGAGATCTCCCTCCAATTTGTGGTGACCTTGGAGTTAAGGGGCTCCCCTTGTAATTTGTACTTCATCTGGTCTTTATCCTCTTTGCCTCTAGGTGCTTTAGCTTGCTTCTTTCCCTTATCCTTCTCCATGACTAGCTCTGAAGGTCCTGCACCTAGTTCCATATATCTGTCAGGCGAGATAATAGTAAGTATATTCAAGTATGAAAACAATGGGGAAAGTTAGTCAAAATCCTACAAAATGATGTTAGATTAGATAATTCACCATTTAACATCCTAATATTTCTTTCAGATCAACATTAGCCTTTCATTGGAGGAAATTACAATAATGGGGGCCCATGGGTGCAAACTTCCCTAGGCTGATGAACATTCTAACAGAAGCTACAGAAAGGACAAAAATAAGGGCACAGTGGCCCGCATGTCCCAATCCACATCAAGGTTTAGGCATGAAGTGGGGGTCCATCAAGGAGGCCAATCCATTTTGGCACATGGGTTGAAATCAATTTGAAGATTTGGAGGTCTTAAGCTCATCTTTTAAGCATGCAGGAAGAGAGGGTAGCCTGGCTGTTGGAGGCCTAGTCGTTGAAACGGTGTCGGCAAGGTGGCGCGATGCAGGTGGCATCCTGCACTGCAGGATCTTGGGCCTTAAGAGACAATGACTCTTTGTTTCCAAAGTTCAAGATGTCTGGAAGAATGTGGGTCGAGAGATGCGGGATGGCACTAGGTCACAACTGTTTGGAATGGTGAAGGTTAGACGAAGGTATGGAAGAGGAAGCCTACATCATTGGGTCTACAGAGGGCTTTGACGTTTACTTTTTTTTTTATCATCGATTAGGCAGTAATGGAAGGGTCGAGTTACGTGTAGTGGGCCGACAAAGGTCTACAGACGTTTGGGATGGTGGGAGCGGGACGAAAGTCCGCAACTAGCCACCCACAAGAGATGGTCCGCCTAAGGTTTAACACTGGTCTATTTTTGTTTTGCTTTGAATTTGAATGGATGTGTTGGGTTTAGAACCCACAGTGCGGAATGATGTCGGGCGAAGGCCATTTTGAAGTGGCAGATAGGCTATGACAACCTGCAGATGGAATTCCGCAGGGCGAGGCCCGTAGGGAAGCTTGATCTTGGTCATTTAGGGTGCATGGGAAAATGGACGGCGAATGCGAGGTCGAGGCCCGGTCACCGGAAAGATGTCACCCTTTCGCTGTTTTGAGTTAGTTGTTTGTTCAGAGGCAAAAGGTTAGCGGAAACCTACAAAGGAAGGTCCGCAAAGAGGATAGGTTGCTTTGTTTTAAACTTGGGCGGCAACCATGAAAGAGGGGCCCAATAGGTGGACAAAGGAGTCGTGGTAGACAAACGAGTCACAAATGCCATTGGAAATGGTGAGGCTAGGATGGAATCCTGTAGAAAGAAGCCCACAAGGCTCAACCTGCAATGGATTAGAACTTAAGTAGCTCGACTCGATTAAGTCTAATGGGAAATGCCTCGGGTGGAAACTCCCTGCCAGGAGGATGTAGTCAGATGACCATTTTGGAATGGTGTGGTTCAAGGGGAGTTCCGCAGGAAAGGGCCTATGCTTGTGGACTTGAGAAGGAGAAAAGGATCTTCATTAGGGTTTATGACTTTTAGTTGAGTTCGGGACGACCGATTAGGGGTAGCGTCCTGGGAGGGCGGACCCAGTGGGGGTGATCATCATTTCAAGTTTTAATCATGTTTTCAAAGGATGGTGACGGCAGTGGCATGGGTGCGATCCCACAAAGCACGGATGCTCTAGTCGAAGAACAGATGCGGGGACCTCCAGTTCCACAAGCAGCCTATGGGGCGATTTTGAGGTTTCTCAAAATTTCAAATTATGGGTTTTGTTCGTCGGAGTTTTCTCTACTTGATTTTTTTTAAAGCTTTCTTTTAAATATTTTATAACTTTTTCCAAAATCAAAGAAAACCTAACGCAAGGTCCATGGGATAAAACATACCTATGAGACCTGATGAAGAAGGCTAAGTAAATAATTGGAAAAAGCTTCATATCGACAAACGAACTCAGCAAGCGCAACGACGACATTGGCCGGGGGATCTCTAACTCATTTTGAACTACTAACAGGTGAAAATAATAGCTCAATACATGCTATTTATAGAAAATAGTGCATTTAATGCCCCTCATAAATGTTGGTACGACTGTGCTCATGGTTGGTGAATAGGCAGCCAGTTCGAAAATGGCAGAGGGAGCAGTGGAGTCCACTAGGTGGACAACAGTTAGGGTTTGGCTGTTTGACCAGTTGGCAATGAAAATGGCACCAGAGGGTGTGGGTCCCATGGCCTAGGAGGATGCCACACGAAGGTCATTTGGAACGAAAAAGGAACCAAGGAAACTCGCATGGGGCAGACTCGCCCAGCTCCAAGGACGCCAACATTAAGGAATGAAGGAAAACAACAAAAGGAGATCCACAAAGGCCTAAAGCCTTGAAAATTTGAGGGTTGAGAAATATGGTCACTTCAAGATGATTTCTCTAAGACTCACTGACAACTTAAGACACAAAAATAGGGGGCAAGCAAACCAAGGTGACGACAGAAGTGGCCCAACGAAGCGAAAAGAAAGAGGGTCCCCATTACTTAACAGGGCATGTGTGCTATAGGCACAACAATATCCATCTATTTTGTTATTATGGAATGAATTGCTTCTTCCTCTTGCTTTATTTCTTCACTATAATTTCTTTTACAACTACGTTAGTGTCTTCCTCCATAAAATATTCCTCAATCCATTATTGTACCTTACCATCTTTTCTTAAACTACTTTTTAATACCTAACTCTAATTATCATTCTATAAAATTGTCTATTATACTCATTCACATTATTTAATTCCTATCTCAAAATAAATTCCATTTTCAATTACTCCAACTAATAGAGCTTGTAAGTAGAAATTTGTTCTTAAATTTTGAAATCATTTTATATCCCATATTTTTTTTTTCTCTTATTTATTTCTAATTGTACTTCTCTCCATCAAATTAGAGAGTGACTTTTCAATTTACTCTTAGAAGATCTAACCCTCTCAAGATCAATAATTTTTTCATACTCAAAATAGTCCTCTAGATATTTTATCTAATTAGTCAATTCTATTAGATTCAAAATACCCTAATATCTAGTTCTATTACTAATTTTAGAAATAGGTTACAACATATTTATCTAATTAATATCTTATTGTTATTCAAAAAACTAGCATTCATGTATTATGGTTTATGAGCTCTTAATATATCTTTTTCAATCGAATCCATCCAAATTTGTACATTCTTAACCATCTCACATATTTTTCTATCCTTTCAATAATATTACAATACCTTGATGTCTATCCACCCTTCATGGAGGCATCTTGAATTTTATATTTGATGCAACTTGCCCTAATTTTGGTAGTCTATTCACAAGAAAACCTCTCTTGATACACTATACCCAATCACTCAATATTGAAAGATGCCTAATATCATGTACTAAAATTAGTAAGTATTTTCCATACGATTTAGGACCATGCTCAAATATTAATTGATGCAATAATTATCATGCTCTCTAGTTAAGTATTATCCGAACATGAGATCAATTGCACAAACACTCATAAAAAAACTCAATGAACTAGTAAACAAATATAATTCTGATTTTATTAATTCAATCTTGAAATTACATTTGCAATTTACTATAAGGGATTACAACATGGGCCCTTAAAGTATTTAATAAATAGCACACAAGATTATTGCATCTCTATATGATTTCCTTCACAATACGCTATTGAACTTCCTTGATTCTTTTATGATTAATCATCTCCAAATTGTGATTAAAAAAAATAGTATTTAGAGCTAGAATCAAGCTAACTACCTTTCAATGTAGAATAAATGATGCTTATACAATAAGTCCAAGTAATTAAAAAATTATGTTCCAACCAATAATTTGGTGCAAGGCTTAATTTACATAATGAAATAGGTAGAAGGAACCTTCTATAATTGATGTGGTAAAGTTTAACCAAGGGTCAGTGCACCAAGATGGTTCCCAAAAAGGGAGCTTAAGTGGCCACTTTTTTCTGAAATTAGGAAATACTCATCTTGGACATGAAATTGAGGATACTCACACTCAAAATTTTGAGATGGAACAAAAAGAAGGATTCAAATGCTCTAAGTCTACTTTCTAAACTACTAATTTATTTTGAAAATGGTTGAGATTAAGGGGTTCAAATGAGGGACGTACACGAATTGGTGTTGCTTTTGTCAGAAAAACATAACATAGCAACTCTTGTACGACCCTAGTACGGTGAACTTTTTTTAAGTATTTTTAAAATCGCTACGGTTAGAAGTTAGCTAACAGTATGTAGTTGATGCACATTTTTTTTGATAATTTTTTAATGAATATATTTTATTTTTTTACTAATTTTCAAAGTGGACACTTCCTGAAAAATAGAATTTTGGCCATGCTACCCCTACAAATTTTGCAAACTAATTGATTTTTTTTTTTTAAATAAATTTTTTAGAATGGAGTCTAGTTTCTAAAAATGTAATTTATTTGAAATTTTGATGAACGGTTAATTTATAACGAAAAAAAACACCAAACACTACTTTTTTTCCAAAAAAGATACATACAAACAAAAGAAATTATGCATGAATGAATTAATATTGTTAGAAAGTGAAAAAAAATACATTTTTGGATAGCTAAGAGAGAACCTAACATTTCCTAGATGTTCAATTTGTTTGATATTGAACCACGTGCAATCCTGACTATGAGCACGAACCTGATTATGTGAAATATTGTAGAAATTGCAAAAACATGTCTCTAGTCATTGGGAATGCCCTCCAAGCCATTGGGTTGGTATTCCAAGGAAAATATCAATCCCAAGGCTTGGGGATTCCCAAAACAAGATATAACGCAAGCGCATTATAATGCGCTTGCGTTATATGTCAATTTTGACATGGTTTTTTGGTTTGTGGGGAGCATGTCTAGCAAGACATAATGCGAGTGCAGTATAATGCGCTCACATTATGTCTTGATTTATGTTAAATGCATATTGAATGTATGTTTGTATGCACATGTATGCTTGTATGTCATGTATGTATGTATGTATGTATGTATGTATGTATGTATGTATGTATGTATGTATGTATGTATGCATGTATGTATCAATGCATGTATATTGTATGTATACCTACTTGTATATAAGATTGTATATATGTGCATGTACATGTATGCTTGTATGTATGTAGGATTGTATGTACATATTTATTATGCTTGTATGTATGTCTTTAGAGGGAGGGAG